>OX424567.1:9000000-9296059 GCA_949152475.1 Terebella lapidaria
CATTCTGCCAACTGACCCCCAGCCTCAGCTTGCCCTGGACTTCCTACGACATCTGACGCAACAGACTCTCTGCCAGGAAATCTTGCTCAATGACGGGCGACAGACGCTTAGAGAAACTACCGATATGTGCCGCAAAGTTCTGGTAGGTTTTATTTACAGCTCACTTGGAAACTGATTTATCTGTAATAGAATTTTCTTACAACTCACAGGTATGAACATAAATTCTAGTGGTCATATTGTGAAGAACTTGTCCAAGATTTCCAGAAAATGCCCAATTTTTGGTCAGAATTATGAGAATAACATTTTGTTCCACTATGATGATTGTACTACAAATTATTTAGACCATAAATCAACATTTAGAAATGTGTGGAGAAGCGGTTGAAGTCCCCGGAATCCCTCAGTGAGATGACATCAGACGAGTTCCTCGGCCAGGCTTTCGAGGAGTACCTCAAACTTGAGATTTTACTGCATGACAAGGTAAGTGGCCGGTCGCTTTAAATAAATTGTAAAATCAATCGGAAATCTAAATTTCATTTAGTTTGGATAACTAATTAGTGGAATGTAGATTGTAGATATAGATTCTTGATTGATTTTACATTTCGTCTAGCTTCAATGGTTTTCAAAGCACTTGATATACAATACTTGGTAGACTCAGACGGAAAACTGATTGAACAAAACATGAAAACTACAACTTCTCACAACTTGAAATCCTTTGATGCAATTTTCGCAATTGTTACCAGGACAACAAGGATCATAACGCTGTGATCGTCATGGAGCAGATACTGACCTGGGTTGATGTGGAGCTCGTGCCGGCTCTACGGAAAAAAGCAGCGACTAAAAAACATCGCAGATTGCTGGCTCACGGAGATATGTCCTTACTCACTACAGGGGATGCCGAGAGTGGGTAAGTCTGGCTTGTTTACTTCTGTGTTGCTGGGATATGTGGTGTATGTTGTGATAATAGTTGTTGGTTGAATGATGATCGTGAATTCTCTCTGTAGTTCATTTTTTGCGATTACTAATATGCAACTCTTAGTCTTGTCAATCCTTACTTTCGAGTCACACCCGAGCTGTAAATACACCTTAATATCTCTGTACTTGTGTCAAATTATACTTGCTCATGTTTTGTTACTAAACAACAACTACAAATGAGTAAGGACACTTCGAAGAAGATTACAAAATTAACCAGAAGTTATCAAATGAAGGAATTAACAACAAAAATAGGACAGGAAAAACTGTGTGTTTTTGCGCAGCGGCGGGACGTTTACTGGAGACACAATGGCTTTCTCTGAGACAAATCTTGGCCAGACAATGAGCCCCAACGAAACCATGTCTGGGACGTTACTTGGAGTCAAACGCAGCGCGGGGGAAGGTGGGAGCAGCGTGTTGAAGGAATTCACTGCTGAGCTGGTGCAGGTGAGGGGGTCTAATGGTCCATATTGGTAGATGTATTTGTCTTTTCGATCTGGAGTCGAAATGATGGTGCTTAGTTCATAGATGAACTCATGTGATGTTGGCCATATATGGATGGCTTCAGATGTATTGTCATCCTCAACATTGCATGTTAATAAAGAATAATAATATTTTGATGAGTTCTGATTTCAAGCAAATTCAAACTTGTTATCAGAATGTTGATGTTTGTGTAATTGACTGCCATGCGTCATGCAAATCCTTTATTGGTATATCAACTCGTTTATGTTTGTATCTTTTTCAGAAACTGTTGAATGTGGCCACAAATATGTTGTTAGTTGGAATTGGAGACCATGAGCTGGCTTCACACTTGGCCGACTTCTGCATGACTTTACTGAAACTAGGTCAGTGCAATTTATCCTTATTGCTGTCTCTATACATGTGTTAAGGTTGTTCGAAACACCCGGAAAGTTGTTTTTATTGAGTAAAAAGTTATATTTCTTGATAGCTAGATATGTGATGGTTACAAAAAGCAGAAAAAAATAGTAGGTCACCGTATGATATTTTTTGCTATGATGCATTTTGTTGACCTCCTATCAGTCTTGAAAGTACCTCAGCAATAGCCACAATCCATTACATCATGACATGCAATCTAACTGCATATTTTTGCCTAAAACTATATATTTATGGGATTTTTCAGTACAGAACTGTTGTATATGCAACGGTTCATTAAACTGATGAAACAAAATTCGCTAGCACTGAATTTGATATGTTTCGTGGAAAGAGTAAGAACTTGTGTATATATTTCAGCACTGAAATTTTACAGAAAAAGAGTAACTTCTGATAATCCATACAACGTTGAGTATCACTGCTCGGTCAGTAATACAGTATTTTTTTCTAATTTTTTTACACATATTTCTTCAATGATATTTTGGGTTTGTAAAAATGATGTAAAAAATATACCTATCCAGGTTACTTTTCGCGATATAAGCGTTAAAACATGAAAAGTGTCATTTTATGGAAACAAAAAATCAATAATTTCATGAATTTGGAGTGCATACTATGTCAAATTATTCAAGTTTTTGTGAGTTTGAATTGAAAAAAAAATCATATATTTCATATATTGTATGTTCTGACTTGACTCAGAAATGTATAAAAGGCTGGCATGGTAGATGTGATCATTAGCATGAACGGTATGGCTGCTAGAATGAACCACTAGATGTTGACTGGTCAATTGGCTCAGATGAGATTCTCTCCGGTCGCCAACTCAGTAGGCCTAATAGTTGAAATATCCCCATCAAATTTGGCAAGTCAGTAGAACTTTAGGAATAAATTTCACCCAATTAGCTTGAGCAAGATGACCGCCACATTTGGCACAGGATTTTGCGATAACTTGTAGGCCTATACATACGGACAACGTGAGGATATAGCTTATTATATATAAATGGCTGATAACGGATTTGACTGAGAGGGTAGCGCTGATCTGTGCGTGGTGAATTTTGGAGATTATTTCGTCTGTAGGTCTATTTCATGCATCTCGATGAATTTTGGCAGAAAATCACCTAACATAGTGTAAATCCCTGGGCAGATAAGCTGCGGAAACAAAAAAGTTAGCCCCATTCGGCTTACATAGCGGAACGGGTATGGTAGACGAAACGTGTCAAAAATGACAACTGTAACGAAAACGAAGCCCCGCGAAATCGAGCCTGGTGGGCTGTAAATGTTGCGGCCCAATGAAGCTGAGCTCTTCTTATGATGTATTCCTCTTAAAGAGTGAACATTTGGTATATTCAGGCTATATAATGGACAGGCTATAGAGGAATTGATGTATGTCAATGGAATGTTGCTTAGTGGAACTGGAAATGCATATGCGTGTTTGGACAAACTTAGGGGCGCATAGGACAAACTATTATAAAAGAGTGTGTGACGACCTCTGGATATTTTAAGGTGAACTTTGAAGTTCTAAGAGATTGGAATTGTGAAGAAAACACTCCACAGGGGCACAAAATGCAGGATTCGGCGGATGGGAGGATGTGGTAAGAAACGGAAGAAACCCTCACACTTGTTTTATTGGTCTTACACAGATATCATATACAAAGTAATGAGCGCCACTTGCGCCACCCCCCCCCCCCCCCCCCCACCCCTCAAATTTGCTCTTGCATTCGTTGTATCTTTTGTCCTTGGTCCACTCAAGTCAAGTAGCAACAAATTCCATGTGTTATGCCATACTAGTACATTCATGCTTATTAGCCCTACGAGATCTGCAATACCATGAATAGTCTTTCAAAATATTATTATCGCTAAGCTAGAGTTGTATTGAAAATTATGCCATGATCCACAGAAGTGTTGTCAATTTATTTAACAGTGTTTTGAATAATTTTACGATCTGTTTGATTATGTTAATCAGAAGATTTGGAAATTGTTAGGTCTACTAGTTTTGTTGTGCAAACGTTTACTCATATACATATTAAAACTATGTAACGAATGGATGTTCTAGTAGTATTATCTTCTTAACCAAGGCTGGCCCACTGAAAGATACTAGACATATGCTGTGATGCTTCCAGTACTTTGTGTGTTCAAGTCGAGACTCCGCCGTACTGATTACAGACCGCCGGATTTTCCAGTACTCCCATTGCACGGCAACATTCATACCCCGCCGATCCCTATTTCACCCCACCGTTACATTCGCTGTTTATGACACGTTTGGTCAACCATAGACGGGCCACATTGATGACGCGTTCGGTGTATCGAACAACCTTAAAAGAGCCATATGCCACTGTTTTGGTGGTATAAAATAAAACAGGCTAGATCTGCTGTTTTGCAGTGCTATGTTCTTTTTTCGCAATAGTACCTATTACTTAAAAAAAGAACCTATTAAAGCTGAATGAAATGGTTTACATGAAAAGTTACAATGTATGTTGAATATTTGCAGGAGAGAGCATGGTGATTCAATTGCTACCTCAGATCTGCAAGTTGATGTACCAGATTACCGAGATGACCTTGACTTTGGACTTGGACAGTGACGAGGGTGTCGGTTCCCATGGCGACCTGGTGCCGGGGATGCTCAACAAAGTCATTAACATGATTGTTTCCCTCACCACACACAAACCGGAACAAGCAGAGCGGGTGCGTTCAAATTTGTGACTTTTTTATTCAAGATTTCAGATTTTCGGTCATTCTTGGAACTTCATCTGCAGAAAAAAAAATTGTGAAATGTAAATTTCTTTTATAGATTCTGCCACTCGTGAAGCCAGCACTGGGAGAGATGCTCAATGTTTATTTTACGCATCACACAATCGACAACACCCTCCCACGTGATGTCATGGCAACCGTGGCTACTGCTATCATCGTCAACTTGATGGAAGTGATTAAAAAGGTGCGATTAGCGGTTTCTCATCTATGAATTTTGTGTTGCCACACAGTAAGAAATATATTGTTGTATTCTTTGCAAAAACTTACTTTAAACTGAGCATGTCAATGTTGCATATTATGATAGTGTTAATTGTGTTGCAGGATACCACGTATGAATGTCGAACGAGCATACAGGAGCTCCCTATTTTGACTGCGTTCTTCCTGAATCTCGTCCAAAGACGACCATCACTACTTGGGTGTGTTTCTCCCTAGAATACAACAAAATCTATTCAAGAAAATTTATAAAACACAAATTGAATGATCAAACACATTGAAAACATTCAAGAAATTGAAAGACAGTTTACTTGTTGATGCAACAGCTTTAAATCGCACCAACTATCACACGGTTTTGTATATGTTATGTAAATGCAATGAATACTATATACTCGCACATTTGTTATTCGCGGTCTGCAGGTTGCTTGTTGGTGAGGTCCGTGAGTGTTTGAAGTCAGGAAGTGTTGCACAACTGGAGGGAGTAGCAGGAATCTGTCACCTTGTCTACACTTTGTCACAGTGTAAGTTCATGTCTCATTTATATCTTTTTAGCATCATTGATAAGGTATGAACATATTTCTTTGATCACACGATAACAAATCCAGACTTTGCTCAAAAAAGCATATCTGGTGTCCAATGATAACATTATGATTGCAGCCAAACGTTCGACATCAGAGTTAAAGGATTGTGTTTTGGCCATCGAGGCACAAACTCAAGAGCAGTTGGCAACACTAGCAGAAGAAATGGAGGATTCTCCAGCAAGGTAAACAGTATGCATAGTATTAACATTTCTATCAATATTACAATATTGTGATGAATTCATTAGAGATTAATAAAATGTAAATCATTCCATGATGCTACCAGTGAGTGAACTTTGCCAATTACCGGTAAATCATGAATTCATGATCATACAGGCGCAAAATGTCAAATTCTGTTGGTAATATCTAATCCCTTCAATAAATGTCTTCTGCTGACAGACAAATGCTGACGAGCTGTAACAAGATGGTTTCTGACTGCAAGATGAAGATTGGAATGTTGTGACAGACATCAATATGAAAATACTATCGTCGTCAATCGCGAACTGTAATTGCTATCTATTGCCTTGGCATTTAATCAATATTTACATCATTATTCACAATGAATGTAGAAACTTTGGGTTAGTTCTGAATACTGTTTTGTTGAAGTATAGTAGATGTACTGCTATGTAACATACAGTAGTATATTATGCTGTTAATTGCATTGCATGTAAAAATTATTCATTGTAATCAAGTATTTGTTCATGAATCTTATGCCTTGCCAAAGTTCTCTATATATCTTCAATAATAAATACCGTATGTGTTCATTTCAATGGTACCAGTACCAGGTATTTCTTTTAGACCAGTGACACCTGTGGATGTTGCAAGCCCCAATATCATACATAATATATATATAATATTCAGTATCACATGCCTTTCCTACAGAGTATTTCACATGGCATTACCCTGTAGCTTAATTTTGACAGAATAATGATTTGCAATTCGGGCACCACATCTTGAGCTGGACATTTGCATCCTGAACCGAATGCTTGAAGATGGAGCTTAGATATTTGCACATTTAAAAATGAGAGGCATATAGGACAATTTTAGTGGTGACTGAAATTCACCTTGAATGGTCAAATTTACCTTCATTGACCTCAAAGGCTTTCTGGCCTTTGTGCTGATCTAGCTCATAGGTTCCTGTATTTATTGCCATACCACTACCTCTATAATAAACTCTTTGGGTAATCTTACCTTGGCATTCAAAGAAGAGGAGAGAGAAATGAATGTCACAAGAATTTTCTTAAAATTCCTGACATCCATCTCGAACTCGAAATTGAAGGAAATTACTCTCACACATCTCAGATTCCCCGCGGTGTAGATGTGACGTCACACCGGTCATATGATTGACCTTAGCCGCCATTAATTTGCTCCTCCATTGTTGGATGTGCAGCAAGTCTTGCTTTCGGCATTCAAAGTCGAATTTCTTCACGTCTACGATCGTCTTTAGGCTGTTCTTTGCACAGCTTTTTCTTCAGTAGATCGTTCTTTCGTTGTTAGACTAGCTTAGAGTTAGTGATTTGCGATTTTTTGGGAGGAAATGGTAAAGCCTCCCCAGGCCCCTTTCCTTCCCCCATTATCGCCCGTTTGTACTTCGATGTTTGATATGTTTCAGATATGAAGTGCATCGTTTGCAAACACTACCTTCCTAAGTGGGAGGTTCACAACGCCTGCTGGCAGTGTAGGGACACTGTTTATTGCCGTCCTTCAGCCACCTGTGATTTATGCGCGGATTGGTCCGTCGACGAGTGGAAACTTTGTCTTCAAGGCTTACGGGAGATTCAGGCCCGCAGGTTTGCTGGTTGCCCTACTCCCCCTTCCCCGTCAGATTCTGATAGCGCCAGGCCGCGTCCCAAGGCGTCTGAGGAACGCAAGCGGCGTTTAGATTTGCAGTTATCCAATGCTGTTTGTGCTGTAAGTTTTGATTTATCATTGTCATTTTCTTTCAGCCAGGTACGGGTCCCGGGAGCCGCGCGTTCGGCTCTCGGCACCCTAACTTCCCCACAACCTACGGGTTTGTGTGGCTCACTTTTGGCTCCCTCTCTACTGGCCCCTCGTTCTCATGCTTCTCTGGCTGAACGACCTGGGTTTCAGTGTCCGAGTGTGGTTTCGGGGTCTGCCGGTTCCGTCGGGCTCACGACGGTTCCCTGCGCCCGGGATCCCTCTGGACAGAGAGTGTTGTTTCCCCCTCCGGGTCGGGCGCCTGCCCCCGGAGCTGGGTTTCAACCCCATAGCCAGGGCGGATTTCGGTCCGGGCCCGTGTCGCCAGTGATACGGCCGCCGGCACCCGATTTCCCGTCGGTTACTGGACCCCAGGCCGTGGCTACCGGAGCCGTGGCCAGTAGGGGCCGGGAGCCAAGGGCCATGAGCCGTCCAAACCCATGGGTTCCTGGAGTTTCCATGTCTCCACGGTTTCCAGAGTTTCCTTTTTCTGATTCGCCTTGTGTGTTTCAGATCGCCGAGGATATCAAGGACGATTCCCCTCTTACGGCCCTGCCCTCCGGTTTCGTCGCCTCCAGCCAGGGCTTCGCCCAGTTGGCGGACCAAGGGTCTTCCCGTGCGTCGGAGCCGTCCGGTGTTCCTGTCCAGGGGAGCTCTTCCACGACGTCAGAGCAGCGCCTTAGGGGCGAGCTTCAGTCTTTTCGGGAAGAGATGTTAGGCCAGTGGCAGCAGTTTCTGGCGAGGTTCACGCCTCCACAGCCGCCACCGCCCCCGTCTTCCCCTCTGCCTAGGGAAGAGCCGTCTTCAGATGAGGAACCTTCCCTACAGGTCTCTCAGTCGGCTGACCAGCCGTTACCTGGCCCGTCAGGCCTCACGCTTCCGCGAAAGCGTAAGGCGGACCCGGACCAGGAGGCGGACCAGCCCGAGTCCGACGACCCTCTCTCTTGGGGGGAGAAGTTGGATTTTGTGAAGAGGGTCCTCCCGGGTTTGTGGCCCGAAGAGCATGCTCCGGCCCCAGTCAAGAAGGTGGCTCGTTCGATGATTTCTTCTGAGATGGAGCACCCCCGGCCGTCGAAGGACGCCTTACGGTTCCCTCTGTCGCAGGGAGTTCGCGGCTCCATGCAGGAGCGCATGGACGAGACCATCAGGTCCAACAAGTCGGCGATTGGCGCGTATCCTGCTCGCCCGTCTGTCAACGACTACTATACGTCGTCGGAGTTGGACGACAAGCCTACAGCTTTGAGGAGGCATCACCCCCATTACGCCTTTTTCAAGGAGCCTAAGGCCGTGGAGATCCCATGGGCGGCCTTGGCGGAGCTGCAGCACACGTTTCGAGTGGGGCTGGCCACGGATTCGGCCATGGACTGGCTGTCGATGGCTACGAGACGGGCCATTCTTCAGTGCCGTGACCAGGTCCTGGACAACCCTGACGTCGACCGGGATGATTTGGCAGAAGCCTTATTGAGCTGCGCTTCATTGGTCACCTCCATTGGCAAAGGTGTGGGTGACAAGGTGGCCCTGGACTCCCACTCACTCTGGGTGTCCGAGTTGTGGCGGCGTGACGCCTTCCTCTCATCCCTCAAGTTCGAGGTTCCGGACCAGCTCATGACAGACATGAGAGTTCTCCACCCCGTTATCCCCTCTTCCGGAGCCCCTACTTCACTTCTACTCCCTGACCGTTCTGCGGAGTTGCGGGAGGTGAAGAAGGAGGCCGACGAGAAGGCCGCGAAGTCCTCTACTTCCAATGCCCTCCTGAGCCAGTCGAAGTCTCTGGAACGCCTCACGCAACAGATGGTTTCGGCCTTTAAGAAGCCCCAGTCTGCAGTTCAGCAGTCTCAGCCTCAGCAACAGCCGACTCGTGGCCGTGGTAGAGCTAGAGGCAGGGCCTCAGGGTTGCCCTTTCGCGGGGCCCCTGCCGGCAGCACCCGAGGAGACCGTGGTCGTGGCCGAGGCCGAGGAGAGGCTCCCAAGCCCGCAGGGGAAAAGAAACCGGGTACGTATAGCTTCGGATTCCGGGCCGGATCCTTTGCTCGAGTGTCGAGAAGAGCTGCATGGTCAGCTCGTTTCGGTCGATATTCCTTCCTCAGACGAGCCCGTAGGAGCTCATTTAATTCTGTTTTGGAAAGAGTGGGAGCGGCTCGGGGCTTGCCCCTGGGTCGTCTCGACGCTCCGTCGAGGATTTGGCCTGAAATTCGAGAAATTGCCACCGTTATCGCCCGTCCCAAGGGGTTTCACTCTTCCAAACGATCCAGAACGCCGCCGTGTTCTCCACGAGGAGATAACGGCGATGATCGAGAAACAAGCGATAGAACCTGCTCCCGGGGACACTCCCGGGTTCTACAGCGTGTTGTTTGTGGTTCCCAAAGCGTCGGGGGGTTGGAGACCAGTGATAGATCTTTCTCCGTTGAACAAGTTCTTAATCGTGCCGACGTTTTCCATGGAAACGCCGGAGCAAGTTCGTTCAGTCATGCCTCGCGATTCGTGGGTGGTAACGATCGATCTCAAAGATGCCTATTTCCATATTCCAATGAAACCTGCAGTTCGCAAATACCTGAGATTTCTCTATCTCGGCCGCGTATGGCAGTTTCGGGCGCTCCCGTTCGGATTATCGACAGCGCCGTGGATTTTCACCATGGTGGCTCGGGAAGTCCAGATTCTCGCCCACAAGCGGGGGATTTTTATCCACCAGTATCTCGACGATTGGCTAATCCGGCACCATTGTCGCGAAACGCTGATCGTCCAAGCACAGTTTGTGGTAAATCTATGCTCACGGATGGGGTTCAAAATCAACCAAAAAAAGTCCGACTTGTCACCGCGTCGAGACTTCGTCTTCTTGGGGTATCGTTATCAGACTACCTCAGAGACTGTTTTGCCGACGCTGGATCGTCAGTCAAAATTATCCGTGCTGTCAGAAGGGTTCCTTCGTCGCATTCCACAGACGGCCAGACGCTGGCAGTCCCTTCTCGGGATGCTAGCGTCCACGGAAAAGTTAGTTCCGTTGGGCCGCCTGCACATGCGGCCTATTCAGCGGCATCTACACTCTCAATGGTCCCAGGTCACGGGAGACAGATCCCAGCTCGTGCAGGTCTCTCCGGAAGTCGTTTCCCATCTGCAATGGTGGCTGGATCCCGTCAATCTGCTCCGAGGGTCGTCATTCCGCCGGCCGCTTCCATCCAGGCACGTATTTACGGATGCCAGTATGGACGGCTGGGGCGCTCACTGGGACGACAGCGAGGTCTCGGGCACCTGGTCTTCGTCTCAGCAGGAATGGCACATAAACCTGTTGGAACTGGAGGCCGTGTTCTTGGCTCTCAGGCATTGGAAAACACATTTCCTCAATCAGGCTGTGTTGGTGGCCACCGACAACTCCACCGTTGTCGCTTACATCAACAAGCAGGGCGGTACGAAGTCCCAGTCGCTGTGCCAGGCCGCTATCGACCTCCTGCTCTGGTGTCACGACCGGGGTATTTCGCTTTTCGCGAGGCATATCCCTGGTCATATGAATGTTTGGGCGGACCGCCTCTCCCGGAGGGGCCAGGTCCAGGCCATGGAGTGGAGTCTTGCCCCCAGGGTATTCCAATCTCTCTGCGGCCTATGGGGCACGCCGATGGTCGATTTGTTTGCGACCCGGTGGAACCACAAACTTCCTTCGTTTGTGTCTCCCATTCCCGATCCCACGGCCATGTCAGTGGATGCGATGTCGACGTCCTGGGAGGGCATGTACGCGTATGCTTACCCCCCAGCGGTGTTGTTGGACAAGGTGATCGCCAAGTTTCGGACTCACCAGTGTCGCCTCCTGCTGATTGCTCCGTGCCTGCCGCAGAGGTCGTGGTTCCCGGACCTTCTGGAGTTGATAGTAGACTTCCCTCGTCAGCTTCCGGATCGGTGGGACCTCCTCAAACAACCTCGCTCCAGCATGTTTCATCAGGCTCCCGCAAGTCTGAAACTTCATGCCTGGATATTGTCGAGCGATGTTTCCGAAAGAAGGGATTTTCAAGGGAGGTGTCCGCTAGGATCGCCCGATCAAATCGAAAATCTTCTTTGGCAGTCTACCAATCGAAGTGGACTTCCTTCTGTGCTTGGTGTCGTCGCCGGAAGGTTAGTCCTTTCAGAGTCGATGCTCCCCTAATTTCCGAATTTCTTCTCGAAAAGTTCAATGAAGGGCGAGCTCCATCCACGATCGCGGGTTACCGTACGGCTATCGCGAAGACTCTAAAACCCAAACTTGGGATCGATTTTGGTCATGATCAAGGTTTGACTGCGTTGATTAATAGTTTCGAGATCGAAAGACCGAAAGCTAGGAACCCGGTTCCTGAGTGGGATCTATCGCTTGTTCTCAACGTCTTAAGAAAAGATCCGTTCGAACCCCTTGAGCGGGCCTCACTAAAGTTTCTGACGTTTAAGACGGTCTTCCTTTTGGCTCTGGCTTCCGGGAAGCGACGGAGTGAGCTCCACGCCCTGTCCTTTTCCAAAATTAAGTGGAAGTCGGATGGCTCCTCGGTTCTCCTCGGAGTCATTCCCTCCTTTCTGGCCAAAACTCAATTAGCAGGTACGCCATTATTGAGCTTTTCCATTCCCGCCCTGACTCCTTCTCTGGGGCCGGGCCTGGAGGAAGACGCGAAGCTTTGTCTCGTGCGAGCCCTCCGCATCTACGTTAATCGTACGCGTGAGCTGCATCTCGGCAAGCGTTTGCTTTTCGTGTCCTATCTTAAGGATTTTCCAAATGATATCCGTCCTGCTACGATCTCATCTTGGATCAAGAAGTGTGTTAGATTTTGCTATGAAAAGTCACAGGCGAAAAAATCCACAGGTTTCAGAGTCAAGGCGCATGATGTGAGGGCTCTCGCGGCTTCACTTGCCTTTACAAATAAAGTGTCTCTGAATGATGTCATGTCTGCCTGTACCTGGAAATCTCATAACACATTCACTTCTTTCTATCTCAGGGAGTTAGCTTGGGAGGATGACTCCGGCCTCCAGCTTGGACGACTGGTGGCGGCGGAGCGTGTAGTCCAGCTGTAGATACCTGTAAATAGATCAACACGCCTCTGTACAGATGCACCTGAGGTCGACTCCCAGGGGAGTTGCTCCTCTTCTTTGGCGAGGGAAATTTTTGTTCTTCTGCAAGAGGAAAGTCACCTCTGCAGAGCCCCTGCTCGTCTCCATGCATCTGAAGGTAATTCAGGCGTGTATTATGGTATAGTTGTAAATATCCTGTAAATATGTATTTTCGACTTAAAATTATAATTTAAAAGTAAAACACAATATTTACTACTTCAATGGATATTTCCTACTCTCACACATCGGTGATGAAATTCCCGGGAGAGGGTTAAACCCACCTCCTTTGGTTATTCTGATATAACCCAAAGAGTTTATTATAGAGGTAGTGGTATGGCAATAAATAGGAAGTTTTAACTTGTTTAAAACCAGTATTTATTACATACCTACCTCTATAATAAACACGATTATTCTCCCTCCCGCCTCCCCTGCCTTAACCAGGTGGGCAAATTAATGGCGGCTAAGGTCAATCATATGACCGGTGTGACGTCACATCTACACCGCGGGGAATCTGAGATGTGTGAGAGTAATTTCCTTCAATTTCGAGTTCGAGATGGATGTCAGGAATTTTAAGAAAATTCTTGTGACATTCATTTCTCTCTCCTCTTCTTTGAATGCCAAGGTAAGATTACCCAAAGAGTTTATTATAGAGGTAGGTATGTAATAAATACTGGTTTTAAACAAGTTAAAACTTCCTATTAGTATACATATGTAGTAGACCTATTGCTTTTTTAGTAGAAGAAAAGTATTTTATTCGCAAACGTTTCACTACTTGACATGCAATTTTACTTTTCATTTAGAATGGACATTACCGGTGGCACGGTGCAATGATTTCGCTCAAGTGTTATGCATGTGTCATAATGTTCTGGTGTCTGTATACCTATCTAAAGTATCAATATTACAATTATTGTCCTATACATTACCTCCATAATACTACACGGGTAACTCCCAACAGCCTACTCAAATTAGCCTTCCCCATAGAGAAACCTCTCATATGGGGAGGAATAAAGAATGACCCCTCCATTGCTGCCACCAGGGGCAGCACCGTAGCCACTTCCTCCATTCCCAAATCTCATATTGAAGGAATCAGACCTACTTATGCCTACTCTAACTTTTTGTTTAATTTTGTTGTTTGGATTGTTCCACCTTCGTGGAAACTTGGCAGGAAAGGATTATTAGTGTTAGGGGTGTCCCTTTTAACACGTGAGACGGTAGTCCACGCCCAGATTTTCCTGTTTTTTGAGCTGAGCTGACCATGCCCACGCGTGTGTGTGGCCTATGCCATGTGTTTCTACCGGCGTGGGAGGTCCACGATTTCTGCTGGCGGTGTGTGGATACTTTCTGCATCGACGATTTCCCCTGTGAGCAGTGTGCTTCTCGCTCGGCGGAAGACTGGTCGACCGTGTATGGGGCATTGAGGGATTTACTTCACCCACGTTCACGTCCCTCCCCACCTGATGTCGACTGCTCTAGGTCCGCCCGGGTGCGTCGTCTCGCCGCCATCCGCCGCTTTGACACCGAGTCGGCTCGGCTTAATGTAGCTTTACAATCCCCAGTGAGTTTAGACGCCTTGTCCCTCTTAGACTCGCAGGAATTTTGTCAAAAAATTGATTGTAATGTAATGTTTGTCCCTCCCTCTCCCCCACCTGTGTGTGCGGCTCTGGCCCCGTCAGGTGTGGTGGGGCCCGGGATCCGGTAGGAACACTCCGTCCGTTCCCACGCTCTCATCTGACACGCACATGTCAGCTGACGGTGCTCGGCTCCCGATCGGGACCCGGGTCCCGGTGGGTATACGGAATCGGGTTCCGAGTCACTGTCAGCTATGTCGGGGCCCGGGACCCGGGTTCCCATCTTGTCCCGGGATCCGACCAGTCTCTGTTTTCTATTCGGACTTTTGGCTTCAATGCTATCAGTGAGTGCTCGCCTCGTGTTCCACCGCATCTGACCGCCTCAGGGCTCGATGTTTCGGTGAAAGTGGGGGGGGGGGGGGGAGGAGGTTATGACGATATGTCTAATTCTCACTCTCTCTTCCAGTCGATGTCCCAGCGCAGCAGGCCTTCCCCGCCGCCGATTCAGCGGATAGCCTCGCCGCCTACAGACAGCTCCTTAGGGATGCCCTCTGCGGACCCTGCCACAGCGGGCCGCTCTTCAGTGGAGTCCGTTGTTCTTCCCTCTCCTGCCTTATCCGCGCCTCAGGACTTTCGGCAGTTAGAGCTGGACATCTCTACTCGCATTTCGGCACAAATGCAAGCGATGTTTTCGCAGTTATCGACTCAGGTGCAGCACAGCCTCCTCCAGTGTCGTCCTCCTGGATTCTTGCCTCTCATGGCCGCGCGAGCGAGGCCACCTGCGGACTATCCACGCCTCTTCAGCGGACCCAGTCCTTGCAGACTCCAGGCATCTTACCCCCGGACCAGCTCTTAGCCATTCCGGCGCAGGTTGTCGGCCCTACTCCCGGATCGTCTCGCGGAGTCACCCCGGCACAGGTGCTCCAGGTGTTACCCTCTTCTGGTTTAGTTTCCTCGGCTTCACGGGAACGGCGCCTTCCCGACCCGGAGTCCGATTCGGACGAAGAGGACGAAGAAGAGGACATGGACTCAGCATCCATACATCCTTCCCTTGTGGACGACCGTGGGTCCTCCCAAGTTCCGGGAGAAGCTGATCCTCACATGCTCTCGGCTAGGATCTCAGTTTCCGCCCGAGGCCCCGACGGAAACCTCCTCGTCAGTGGAACCCGTGTCTTGTGGCCAGCCAGTAACGCCATCAAGCTCACGTCAACAGCTCCCTCTCAGCCGCAGTGTACGGCAGGCTTTCGAGTGTCGCCGCCAAGCCTCTCTCAAGGCCAAAGGAGACAAGATCAAGAGGCCCAAGCTCTCTTCTTCGTACTTACCTTCTCACAAGGACTTCTCGGAGCAGCCCTCGGAGCCCTCCAAGAAGACTCTCCAGTACATGTCGGCCCCCTCGAAGATCTCGGTTACTCCTGCTCAAGTGGCAGATGTTCAGCAGTCGATTCGCTCCGCTGTTCTTATCGATTCCACCCAGGACTGGCTCTTAGCCGCCACGCGGGATCTTCTCGAGAACCTTGCCCAGCAAGCCTCGGCGGAACCCGTCCCTCAAGCTGCCCTTCAAGAACAGATCTCCACGGCCATCGGTTTTCTGTCCAGCGCTGGAGTTTCCATCCGAGACCGCCTGCACCAGCTCTCTTACGGCGCGTTTACTATGGAGCAGTGGCGACGGGATGCCTTCCTCAAGTCCCTGACGTTCAAGCCGTCCCTGGATTTGAAGTCCAAACTTCGTTCTGCCCCCATGCTTTTGTCCTGCGCACAGGAGGCACTCACGGACCAGGCCGTCAACTCCTTGTTCCACGGAGAGGACGGCGATCTTTCGGCCGAGGAGCGACAAGTTTCGGACCGTGTTCAGTCGGCCAATGCCCAGCTAGTTTCCGAACTGCTTGTCAAACAGAAGACTTGGAAGCCACGTCCGCAACCTCAGACCGCTTCTTCTTCCAAGCCGAAGAAACAGAGGAAGAAGCAGCCCTTTTCAGGAGCCCCTGCCTCTACAACCAAGCGTGGTGGTCACCACTCAGGGTCCAGCCGCCGCGGAAAGTCTAAGGGCGGAGCAGGGGCGTCCAGGCCCAGTCACGACAGTAAGTACCTGTGCAAGGGAACTTTCCGAGTACCACGCGTCACCAATGGCGACTCCCGCTCATTTTGGTCACGCAGTACCGCCAGTCGGCGGGCGCTTAAATCTCTTCTGGCCTATTTGGCAAGAGATGGGAGCCAGCCCTTGGATCGTGGGGGTACTCCGGAAGGGATCCCAGATTCAGTTCATAACTCAACCTGCCTTATCCCCCATTCCCAAGTCATTCACTCTGCCGTCGGCTCCGGCGAAGCGAGCAGCCTTGGATGTAGAGATAAAAAAATTGATCGCGAAAGGGGCCGTAGAACCCGCAGATCCGCGGACTCCGGGTTTCTAAAGTATCGTGTTCGTGGTTCCAAAGAGTTCCGGTGGTTGGCGCCCAGTTATAGACTTGTCACCTCTGAATCCGTTCGTGCAGACTCCATAGTTCGTTATGGAGACGCCCGAGTCCATTCGGTTAGCGCTTCCAGAGAATGCATGGGTGATCTCGCTGGATCTGAAAGATGCCTTCTTTCACATTCCGATACACTCAGCCTCGCGAAAGTATCTGAGGTTCGCTTACTGGGGCCGTGTGTGGCAGTTCCGTGCTTTACCATTCGGACTGTCACCTTGCCCTTGGATATTCACCATGGTGGTGAGGGAGATCCAGAGCCTAGCTCACCAGCGGGGATTGTTCCTTCATCAATACCTCGACGACTGGCTCCTACGCAGTCAGTCTCGGGACACCTTGTTGGAGCACCGCGACTGGTTGATCAATACGTGTCAGACAATGGGCCTAGTGATCAATTTCGAGAAATCGGAGCTCGTTCCATCTCGAGATTTCGTGTTCCTGGGCTACCGGTTCGTGACCACGTCAGGCATGGTCTTCCCACCTCAGGACCGAATTACCAAATTGCGCCCTCTCCTAGCCTCCTTCCTGGCTCATCCGCGTCAGTCGGCAACCACCTGGCAGTCTCTGCTAGGCCTGTTGGCAGCAACGGAGAAACTGGTGCCTCTGGGTCGCTTACATATGCGAGAACTGCAACATTGCCTGAGTCTGGGTTGGTGTCAAGCTACAGACCCCGACTCTACGATGGTGACGTTGTCTCCAGCGGCTCGCGGGTGCGTACAGTGGTGGATCCAAATCAGAAATCTGTCACGAGGTTCTCCCTTCCGTCTGCCGCTGCCATCCAAGCATCTGTTACGAGATTTTGGGCTTATGGAGCGACCATTATTTGTCATGGCACAACAATGCTCTCGAGTTGGAAGCTGTATCTCGGGCCCTGGCCGATTGGGCATCCGAGTTAGCAGGACACTCAGTGTTGGTTGCCACAGACAACTCAACAGTCGTGGCATACATCAACAAGCAGGGCGGCACTCGTTCCCTGACACTCAGTCGTCAGGTGTCGGCCTTGCTACAGTGGTGCAACGCCCGATCGATTCTGCTCCGGGCCCGACACATTCCCGGCCGTCTCAATGTCTTGGCGGACATGCTATCTCGGCGGGGTCAGGTACAACCTACCGAATGGACCTTGTCACCAGCGGTCTTTCGACAGTTGTGTGCGCTCTGGGATCGACCTCATGTGGACATGTTTGCCACTCGCTGGAACAACAGGCTCCCCACCTTTGTGTCTCCGATCCCAGACCCCCTAGCTCGGGGTGTCGATGCTCTGTCTATGGACTGGGAGGACCTTTTTGCTTATGCTTACCCCCCAGCCATTTTGATTCCGCAAGTGATTGCCAAGGTTCGAGCACAACACTGCCGGATTCTGCTTATTGCGCCTCTGCAACCCGAGAAGTCGTGGTTTCCAGAGCTTCTGGATCTCCTCGTCGATTTTCCGAGGCCGTTACCTCTTCGGGGAGATCTACTGAGGCAGCCACGGTCTCCGGTTTTTCACCAGAACCCACACCAGCTGGCCCTTCACGCGTGGATGTTGTCCAACGATCGTTCCGCGCAAAGGGATTTTCTGAGGAAGTGTCCTCTCGGATTGCACGACCAAATCGAAGGTCTTCTTCGATTCTTCCACTCCTACGTGGGACTTGTCGTTGGTCTTGAACCGTCTGGCATCAGCCCCGTTCGAGTCCCTGGCTTCGGCGCCCCTCAAGTTAGTCACTTGGAAAACAGTCTTTCTCCTTGCCCTAGCCTCTGGCAGGCGTCGAGGTGAGATCCACGCTTTGGATGCGTCTAAGATTAGCTGGAAGGAGAACTATGGTCAGGTCAGACTGGGTGTCCTCCCGTCTTTTATCTCGAAAACCCAGCTCTCTACGGCCCCTCCTTTAGCGATTGTGATCCCCGCTCTCGATGCCTCTCTTGGCAGGGACTTGGAGAGTGACGCGAAGCTTTGTCCCGTACGTGCGTTGCTAAAGACTAAAGGTTTTCGACAAGGCAAAAAGCTTCTTTTCGTCTCTTATCTGAAAAGCTTCAAGAACGATATTCGCTTTCCGACTATCTCTTCTTGGATTAAGAATCGGCTCTGCATTCGGCTCTGTTACGATCTTGGCGTTCAGCTGACCGATTGTTCTTTTCGGGTATGGGCGCATGACGTACGGACCATGGCTGCGTCATTGGCTTATATTGGTAATACACCATTATCTCAGGTTATGAGTGCATGTTCTTGGTCTTGCCATAACACGTCTACTTCTCATTATCTCAGAGACATAGCCTGGACGTCTGAGGACGGATTGCACCTGGGGCCGATTGTTGCCAGCCAGCACATCATCCCTGGACACGCGCCATCTAATTGAGGACTTTGGTTGCCTTATTGCTCCACTGTGAGCCTTTGTTTTTCTGTATAGAGATTGATTTGACTTAGATTGATTTGACTCTTACACGCATGGCGTGAGTGAGTGGATTCTTACCATGGAATGGAAATTCAAGTCTAGTAGAAGTGAAGAGGATTCAGGACTGAAGCCTTCTTCACAAGGTATGTTACACTAATATTTATATATTTTTTATATATATATCATGAAAGAATGACCTCCGTGATACTATCCGGGTAGACTTCTAGGGACGGGTTCAAATCCCACCTCCAATGTCTATTCTGAATTTTACCCATGTAGTATTATGGAGGTAATGTATAGGACAATAATTCGTCGTTTTAAAGGTTAAAACTAGTATTATTTACTATACTTACCTCCATAATACTACCAAAGTGCCTACCCAACCTACCCCGTTTCCTTTGTACTCGTCCCTGAGACAAGGAATTGGGAATGGAGGAAGTGGCTACGGTGCTGCCCCTGGTGGCAGCAATGGAGGGGTCATTCTTTATTCTTCCCCATATGAAAGGTTTCTCTATGGGGGAGCAGGCTTTTAAGTAGGCTGTTAGAAGTTACCCGTGTAGTATTATGGAGGTAAGTATAGTAAATAATACTAGTTTTAACCTTTAAAACGACGAATTACTATGTTAAAAAGACGATTTATTAGCATACTTTGACCTCTATAAAAATACTTGGGTAATATAACCTGCTTTTTGAATAAAAGGAAGAAAACATGCCATTAAATTCCAGCGAAATTTCAACGAGTCCTCATATATTCAGTTATTCTCATATTCTGGTGGTTTTATGACCCCAAGACTCTGTCGTATAAATTTGTTTGTTCACGTGATTTTGGAGGCACTGATGATTTTTTGACGAAACAGTACCCTCGAACCCGCCATTACGTTTGTCTCTGTTCTTGCTGGAGCTCGAACTATAGGTTTCCAAATTAGAGTTTCTCAACGATCTTGTGGATTGTTCCGTTGTTGATTTTCAAAAGTCCTAAAGAGTAATATCAATAACAAGACACTCCCAGAAAAATGCGTGACTGAGCACTTACTCGAGAAAGTGAGGGCCACTACAATGATAGGAAGACGCACCCTCGCCCGTGTAATTCCTGTTGTTTGCCACTCATTCGCCGGCGAAGGTTTTATTGTCCTTGCTTGTACATAGCATAGACATGTGTATATTTCTATGTAGATAGGAATATACAGACAGTTTCGTCTGTTGTGGATATTACAGTCTTTGGTGATCCTAATAGGTCCCCTATGATCACTTCGTTCAGCTATGGATATTTTGCAAATAAATCGTGATGATGCTCCCGCATTGGGAGCTTCAACATAATTGCTGAGCTTGCTAGGTACTGTCTCGACTTACTGATGTCTTCCCGATGTGTGCTTTCTGGTTGGTGGACGATTCGCCAGATTTCCTATAACACGGACTTAGACAAGTCCAACAAAATTGTTGGCTGACCCATTCCGTCGTGACTGTAGATTTCAAGATATGATTCCGGATGAAGAGGTCCATAGGTAAATTTCTCCAGTTCTTTTACCAAGATTTGGCAGTTTAGGACGTTGCCGTTTGATCTGTCGACTGCGCTGTGGGTTGTCAGGATGTGTGTGTGGGAGCTACAGGTTTTGGCTCATCACAATGACTTTCAATATCTGGGTGATTGGTTGATTTGGCATCAATGTCTTCGGATTCTATTCTGTCCGGTGCAGTGGGTTTCAATATTTGTTAGTCGATGGGATTCAAAATCAACCAGAAGAAGTCTGACTTGTCTCCGAGGTGAGACTTTGCCTTTCTGGGCCACTCAATTCTGGAATCCCCCTTGATCTGTAGCCCAGTGGATCAGTTATAGTTATCATAGCAATCCCGAGGATTTCTCGACCAGAATCCACAGCCAGTTTCTTGCTGACAGTCCTTATTCAGAACCTTGGCAGCCACAGAAAAGACGGCACCAATAGGTCACTTATATATGCGCTTCCTGTAGTTCCAGCTATTGCAATTGGTAATTCTTTTGGAGATACAGCCCGATTGGTACCTATTCCTCCGGACGTAGTTAACCCGTTTCCCCAGGAGGTAGCCTATTTGAGCTTGTGGCTGCATCTTTGTTATCTCTTACGCGAGTGTTCGTTCCACAAGCCACACGATAGGCATCTGTGTTTAAGAATGCCAGTTTGAACGATTGGGGAGCCCATTTGGATTCACTGGAGAAACAGAGAGATCATATCAATGTCCCGGAAATAAGAGCGGTCTTCTACAGCTTTGGGACGACCAGTTTTCAGACCAGGTGGTCCTTTTGTTCACGGACAATTTTACTGTCGTGGCCTAAGTCAACAAACAGGGCTGGACAAAATTATAGTTGCTGTACCGCTTGATGTCAGAGGTCCTGTTATGTTGTTGCGATGGTCAGATAGTCCTCAGAGCACGACACACATGGTCCGACAGGTTGAATTTCAGGGCCAAATCAAACCTACCGAATGGAGCTTGGCCTCTGTGGGGACCCAGGCAAACTACGATCTGTGGAACAGGCCATCAGTGGATCTATTTGCCATCAGCTGGGATGCCAAGCTTTAAACAATTTTTGCCTGATTTGCTGAAGATCAGGCCTGGACGGTCGAAGCGTTGTCGATGGATCGGGAGATGATGTTCATGGAGACGCTTTTCCACCAGGAGTGGCTTTGGACAAGATCGTGGCCAAGTTCAGGTCTCATTGCTGCAGGATGATTCTCAATGCTCAGCCACTTCCCAAGACATCGTGGGTCACGGAACTTCTGGAGTTGTTAGTGGACTGTGTGTCTTCTGAATTGATGGAACCTCATGAAGCAGCCCCGTTCTGACATGTTTCCTCAGGCTCCAAGCATTCTCAAACTGTACCCATAGATCTTGTCAAGCAATCTTTCTGAGAGAGTTGGGGTTTTCAAAGGAAATCTCAGCCAGGATCACTGGGATCAATCGACGGTCATCTGTGAAAATGCAAAATTCTGTGCTTGGTGCCGTGGCCGGAAGGTTAGTCCATCCAAAGACACTGTTCTTTTGATTCCGGAATTCCTGTTTGATTAATTCAAATAAGGCATGGCTCGTTCTACACTAGTGGGATATAGGACAAAATGGTATAAAATGGTCAAATAGGATAAAACGGTCAAACCTAAAACTGACATGAATTTTGCTAAAGATACTAGCCTTTCCAGGCTGTTTAATAGCATAGAATTGTAGTCCCCCCTATAGTTCTATGGTGCACAAAGGACCCGGATTTGACACGTACAGCACGTGTCATACTACCCACTGGCAATCCGTCCATGCACTCATGCAACATCCGAGATCATCAGGGGCGTATCCTTCATCATGATCGCCAAGACATCCGACCAAACACGTCGTATGATCAACAGGCTGTACCCAGCACCATGCTGGACTCAAACAAGGCACCACCAGTAACAGTTTACACAAGCGGCAGTCCCAACGGATTCACCGGAGCTGAGTACAACACGCACAGTACAGTCGGTACTAGTATGACGCTTGACGCGAGTGGAGACAACACCAAGCCGTCTCGCAAAAGAAATCTGATTCAGTGACATTTACAGTTTCCAGAGTCTGAACATTTTGTGTTGAATTACAATATTGCAATTGGTTTCACATACTGTAAAACTATTTATTTGGCAGATTTGGCGATAGGGGAAAAACCGCCAAATTAAATCGTCTGCCAAATTAACTAGATATAGGCCCTATATGTTAAGAAATATAAGTGGATTTAAAACCGCCAAATTAAATCTCCGCCAAATAACGTGGGGCTGACAACAGCCAAATTTAATAGCCGCCAAAATTAGTCTTTTTACAGTAGGCCTATATGCATGTAGTTACTTTGTTTGACACTATAACAGTGAATTTCTTTAAAGGGGAGATGTCATGATAATGCATTTATACATCATCACTGGGTGGGAGCTTGCCCATGATTCTTGACGAGTCACCTCGGTAAAAATCTTTCCTCGCAGGGGCTTTGCTCGGCAAAAATCTTTTGTCGCATGGGCTTTCAGATGCCCCTGTGATTAAAGATTTTTGCCGAGCAAGGCCCCTGCGATGAAAGATTTTTACCGAGTTGACTCGTCAAGAATCATGGGCAAGCTCCCACCCAGTGATCATAATGCTTCAAATGTGATTCATAATGGTACCATGTTTCCACTGTGCGTCAGTTCTATGTTGTGACTGTGACCTTACGTTAATGACGTAATAAAAACACACGTGAATTACGCCAATGGCCGGCTACTTGTTATGACAATACCCAATGAGGTTCCTGTTTGCCACCAGGATCGCCACCATGTAATTCGGGTATAGATAAACCATAGGAACAGTCTACTGTGCCATATACGTACAAAAACGTGATTAATGGTGCATTAAAATTCTGTTATGTTTGTTTTTGCATGATGCAGACAATGGACATGACGTTTTTTGTACTTTTTGGGCATTTTAGACTGTTTCATAGCCCCAAAAGCACATGGCATCAGCAGGTACCCCATTGTGAAGGTCGCCGGTTACATGTATAGTGTTTATTTGATTTGGGAGGAAAAACAATTGTGGTTTGGTTTTCTTCTACATGGACTGTATTAATTAGTTTCTGCGTTTTTAAACTGAAAGATTAGCTCTTGAAACCCTAATTGAACACATATAAACGAGTCAGTTGATGACGAATCCATTCCATGAGGTCAGGCGAGGAACTCCCCACAAAGGTTGACATGTGTCTGCTGAACAATTCCAAGTGGCAATGGTAATGTTGGGCCATCAATGCTCAGATATTGATAATGTTATTCCAAGGGTGTTCCGTACCCTATGTAGAAAATAACAAAAGTTGCTAAATTCTGGATACAGGTTGTGGTTGCATTTGGAATACCAATGGATATTGAGACGTTTTCAATTTAGATGGCAATCAACTTCTTCATAACGCCTCATAACGTAGGCCCCTACACATTATAACTCAGTGCTTAATGGAGATATCCCACGCTATGACAAAAATCGATCGTTCTGTGTAAATCGCATCTTGGCACGCATCACACAAACATCATATCCATGTACGTTACTGTTAGTGTATGCACCATAGGCACTTGTTGTACCCAACTGGTGGAACAACCGAAGGGTGAATCGAGTGCTTATTATGTGCACATCGCGTTAATGACTATAAATGCTGTATACTAAGTTGTTAATTGTGATATACGATATGCCTAGACTTCATGTCTCGTCCAGCCAGGAAATTGCTGCGGCTATTGATTCACATACAGGGCAAGATAACAACACATTGTCATGTGACGTCACACTGGAAACAACCCAGCAGCTATGTATCAGTTATTTGGCACAGATTTGAACAAATGTTGGTGCACAGTGCACCTCAGCATTAGCGACTCGCCACGTTCAGTGAGGAATGTTGAATAGGTGAGAGAGTAGAACATTGGATATATAGCTCCTGATGTGATTGAACATATACACGACGTATATTGGACATAATCAACGAAGGCAGTTTTAGTATATATATATATGTATAATATCACGTGTCATTTCCAGCATGGCAGACGTCAAAGACCCAACAGAAAACGATGTAACCATTGTCATAGGTGATAGAAGGATAAAGGCTGAGAAGCACCGTTTGATTGCATCCAGCAAATACTTCAAGGCTCTCTTCCAGTCGGGGATGAAAGAGAGCAGCGATGGAGAAGTAATTCTCCATGATTTGGATGAAAACAGTTTGGAGAAAGTAGTGGAGTATACATCTAAGGGCCGGATTGAGGTCACGGAGGAAAACGTACAAGATATTTTGATAGTCGCTAACTTTTTGGACGTTTGGTATGTGCGGCAAAAGTGCATCAAGTTCATTTCTGACAGGATTGACTGTCAAAATGTGGCCGGTGTTTATACACTTGGCAAACAATTGGAAGAGAGCGATTTATACCTGCCAACGGTTAATTTCTCCTGCAAGAAATTCGCTGAACTTTCTTCAAGTGAAGAGTTCGTTTCGATACCAAGTGAACTGTTTGAAGCCATGCTACTATCTGAGGAATTACAGTTTTACAAATGTGGGATTGTTCCTATACCGAGCAATCAAGAAACTGGAGTGTTAGAAGCCGTGTTGAAATACGTCAGCCACGATGTAGGCTCTCGACTTGGTCTTTTGCCAAGTTATCTATCAAACTTGAGACTTTGTACCATCTTGCCTTCTCGACTAAGGAGAAAAAACAAATACCTACTCACAATCTTAAAGTTAAGACTTTTCTAGTTATTTATTTATTAGATGAATGCATGTTTAAGATCCTATCAAAATCTTGGTGGGATTTTATAATGTACAAAGTTGATACTTAACTGTAGCATGAAAACCCAACAAATTGTGGTTCACCGACACTTATCTGTCAGCTGAATATATCATGAAAATATAAGCCTTCATGCATGGAAACAGAATTGAACCAATCTACAAAACTTCATCGCATATTTTCTTCGCTAGTGCTGGAGACTTCATGGTGCCAACGTTATGCTTCCGGTCGAGAAATTAACGACGAATGTTCGACTTACGACGACAGCGAACACGTGACCCCTGGAGCCTATGTGACTGGCATGACCATGTGGAGTCGTAGGTGGGACGGCAAGGAGGTACTGGGAGGTATGCTTCCATATTTTTTCATCCAGGCTGCACTATAGTATCACCATTCGTTTTTAGGTTACCGGACCTATGATCCGATAACTTATTGGCATGGCGTTGCGTCCGTCGTCCGTCGTCAGCGCAGGCGTCGGCGTCCATCCACATTTTTATCTTTAAAGTTTACGATCGGATCTTTCTGAAATATGCACAAAAGTACCTAAAAATATTTCGACAGGGGGTATATTTTATTTTTTTTTATTTTTGCCTTTTTTTCAAAATGGCGGCCATTTTCTACGTAGAACGTCCAATTTCTGATTTGGCGGCCATTTTCTCAAAGACTGTTCAGACAGTTTTGAGATTTTTGTTTCAAAAATGACTCCCCTCATATACCTCTGTGATGTGTATAAGTTTCGTTGGAATCAATTGTTGGCATATAGGAAATGATATATGCAGTATATTCTCACGACCTTGAATTTGACCTTTGACCCAATTTTCTAGGTCACAGGCCAAAATGGCTAATGTCTCGCTTATTATCGACTTTACAGCTTGGGAATCAATTGTGAACATATAGGAAATGATATATGCTGAATATTCTCGTGACATTGAATTTGACCTTTGACCTAATTTTCAAGATCACAGGACAAAATGGCTAATATCTCGCTTATTATCAACTTTACAGCTTAGGAATCAATTATGAACATATAGGAAATGATATTCTGAATATTGTAATGACCTTGAATTTGACCTTTGACCTAATTTTCAAGGTCACAGGACAACATGGCTAATATCTCGCTTGCGCCCTAGGTAGCGGGCGTCAAACGTTACATTCATTTTAGGACTTGTATACCATTTGATATGGTAAGAAAATAAATCGGGGATGCCACAAAGCCTCTATGCTTTTATGTCTAGTTGGTACTTGTACTTTTACAAAAATATATTCACCTGTTTTGAGACCGACCCTGAACCTACGCAAGATGTCTGGACCTGCCAGTGACTTAAAGATATTGACATTATAAGGGGAATGTAGGATCGGTTTTATTGATCATATTCACTTGTTTTGAGACCTATTATGCCCTGAACAAGCGTTTATGTTAATATCTTCACTTTGTCATCATCGTTTGTCTCATTCCCAGGTTACCAAGTTGCATTCAGCGATGGTACCGTTGTACAACATGGTGACACGTCTCTGGGTCGGGAACGTTATGATATTAGGATGCAAGAGGGTGAGGTCATTGTTGCCTTGGATGTCAACTCTGGCTGGGCCATTGACCAGATCACATTTCACACCAGCCTCGGAAGAGTGATCGGACCATGTGGGGTGGAGGTGGCAGTAGACGGCACACCAAACATGGTGGCTCACATCGGAATGACGGTTTCCTCGTCGGTACGAGGGGGGTCGTAGCCTGGAGTCACCATGCTGAAATCATAACGTGTCTGTCTTTCAATTGGTGCTACATTGAACGTCCGCCAGAGCCCGAACCAGTCAATGTTAGTGACGCCCCCGCAGTGGAAGCCTCTGCGTCATCAGACCAAAGCCCAATTCACAACCGACGTACGACACATAGACGCCACCGTAATCGTCTTCAAAACTGTCGAAACCAATAAACTGTATATATAGGCTATTAAATGGATTTTTAGGTGATATCAGATTGCTCTATTGCACATGTATATAAATTAACTGTTCAAACTACATTCATCCTTCGAAACCCCAATTCACTGAAGTGATCAACCATATGGCTTACCATTCATGATTCATATACTCCTTGATGAACAATAATGTAGATATATGAAACTTCCATCAAATAAGAAATTGTCACATACGTTCCTCATACATGTATTACTTGTGAAGGTAGCCGATTATATGTATCGTGCCCACTCGACTCGGGAGAAAAAAACAATTGTAGTTCGGTTTTCTTCTGCATGAACTCTATCAATTAGTTTTCTGCGTTTTTCAAATGAAATATTAGCTTTGGAAACCCCAATTGAACATATATATAAACGAGTCAGTTGATAACGAATCCATTCTATGAGGTTAGGCGAACAACTTTCACAAAAGTTGACATGTGTCTGCTAAACAGTTCGAAGTGGCAACGGTAATGTGGGGCCAATGGGATTTAAAGCAACTGATAGCGAAAATGTGCAATACTTTCCAACTTTCTTTTTCAAAACTAAATTCAACACATCTGAAGCAAAACAACAGAAAATGTGCTAACTAATTCGACAGTTACAATCCATCTGATTCGTAATCAAGTCTATTTGAACACTTAATTTATGTCTCGTGTATAAACAAACGCTCGCGAAGTGTAGAATCACTTTGGAGGATCTCTTCCCATAGATGATTTTGAACACGTAGTAAAATACTTTTTTTTTCACAGTTTTTATTTCTTGGACATGTTACATGATAGTTCAGAAATCTGAACAATATACTTGTATATTCCTGTGAATGTGAACAACAAAAATTGCAAGCATATATCGAACAAGATACGAGCATTCCGCTCAAAGGGTCAAACAAAATCACATACAAAAACTAGTCAAGAAATTATTTACCAATTATGACAAGAAGCTTGTCTTGAACTCATAAATAGCAATAAATTCACGAACAACAACAACAAAACATGTGAATACTCTGAATATTGAGACATTTATTCCAAACACTAAACATTCCGTAAAAATCCAGAATGACCTCTCACAATCTCATATTCCGAA
The DNA here is from genome assembly GCA_949152475.1 of Terebella lapidaria. NCBI lineage: Eukaryota > Metazoa > Annelida > Polychaeta > Terebellida > Terebellidae > Terebella > Terebella lapidaria. Next base: position 9,028,081 of record OX424567.1, read on the forward strand.
ACATCATCACCCAGATTCACTTATATTATAATATACACATATAAATATGGACATATACTTACCAAACACACATGCGATCAATAACTAGTTACTAATACTTACATATAAATAAATGAATGTACCAAAGTGCGTTCGTGAAAGACACATCCATAATCACAGTCAAAACACCCATGTATATTACTTATCAAAATCACAATCTCGAAAAGAAAGACGATCTGAAAAAAATCACTGCATAAGCAATATAAAGTCCGCACCACAATGTTTGAACGTGCATGTATGTAAATGTTTCTCCTCTCCGAAATGTCGATCGCTACCGCAGTCGTGGGCGCGGAATTCGAAAAGTTGTTATGACGTCATCATCGTTAGAATAATCGGTAGACGGCGCTGTGCTGGAGCGCAGCGTTGATATATCCTGCCAATGTAAACGGCCGAACCTGTGAAGGGGAAATGATCATATTATGTGAATATCGTCATTGAAATCTTGTTGTCAGTTTAGAATACTATATTTACAGTGATGCCAGCGAATACCTAATGCATTTTCGTGATTTAAAATGAAAGGAAATTACACGGATTTCACTTCCTCATCGGAATTTTGCTACAGAAGTTGAAAATGAAAAATGTATAAATTGTTAGTTACGCTATATGTGTACCTTGGCCCCCAGAATCCCGGTTTGACCTGATCCCCGCCGCTCTCGGAGTCTGAGTCTGATGACCCAGAGGCGGACAGTCTATCCTTCCTGAGTTTGACTCTTCTAGCGCGGAACAGAATCCCGAAGGTTATTAGACCTACAACCAACAGTGTACCGAGTGTTCCCACGATGATCCAGATGATAGGTGTATCCAGAATTGTCGTCGGTTCTTTCGTGGGTTGTGAAGTTGTGGCTGGTGGCAAGTCTGGCTCTGAAACCGAAAGCGGGTGAAAACCCTAAAGTACAATTCGATGCCTATAATTTACGTATTCCACGTGTTATGTAAATGAGCTCCATTTTGAGCGGTAGGGATGACTTTATAGAATATTTGTTTGAAATTCTCACCAGTATATTGCAGAGATCTGACACTGATGTTGAACTGTCCAAACACGATGGTGTTGTTCCGGAGCGCTTCCGATAAGATGTCGGTGTTAATGATGTCAGTCAGGATCAGAGACCACTGCACTTCCGTCCAATATTTTGATCTAATGACAAGTTGATAACTTAATTGTGGTAGACAAATGAACAAGGGAGTAATACTATACAATTAGGCCTACTGATTTATTCTACGTTTCTTGATTATATGTGCACCAGTGTACGTGGGATCGATGTTCACACGAACTTACGATTCGGTCTGTGCTGCTACAAGGAGGAAAGTGGTGGATCCATTCCTGAAAATAGTGATGGAACAGGAACAAATATTATCTAGAGTACGAATGACAATTGTTTTGTTTACAATGGTGGATAATTTCATCGCATATACTTTTTTCTAACTCGTTTATACAGTTTCCGCTGATATTTTTTTGCGATAATAAATGCTATCATTCTATAACTTGACATACTTCACTTGGGAGTCAAACGGCAATTATTTACCGAATTTCAGACTTCTATCACAAAAGTTGAAAAAGTTGGCAATCTGCCTCAATGTTAAATTTGGACCTGTCATTTAATTTCTGGGTCCGCACACAATTTTGTGCATTTGCTAGGTTTTGGGTGGTGCAATCTTTCAAAATCCCAATGTGTCTTCTGGTCTAAAATTACAACAATACTTCTAATCCTGGTTGATGTAAACAGGATCAAATCCTCGAATAATCTCAGATTCTCGAGATCCCGTATTTGGCTGAAATTTAACATTGGGGTAGATTGTCAACTTCTCCAATTATTGCGATAGAAGTCTGAAATTTGGTAGAAAATTGCCGTTTGACTCCCTGGTGAAGAATGCCAAGTTATAGAACGATACCATTGAGTACCGCAAAGATATCGTCAAAACCGGTGTAAACGAGTTAGAAAAATCAAAGTATATAATTGTGTGGGGCATATATTTGTATATGATTAATAATTAATAGCATTAAACTCACCCATTGTCAACTTCCACCATTTCTGTGGTATCTGACTCTGTTGTATTTCTGTGGGAAACATACCGTGTTCATAATAGATCAAAAAAAAGCCAACTAACGCAATTCTAATAGCCTGTATTTTATAGAGTGCATTTTAAAATCGTCTAATATTATTATGCAATGTGCAATATATTGTCATTAATACATAAACTCACTCGTAATTTATGTTTGTGACGTTTTTGTAAATCTTCTCAGTTTCCAACGTTCTACATCCATAAATATTTTCAAACTGGAAGTAAAATAAACCCAGATCATGAATAACTAGTATATGATATACACCAGAATATTCACAATGAAATGTATCGAGTGGCATACTAGTTCATAAGGAAGTGTAAATAGTTTATTTACCGCTTGTTTGATCATATTGGTCGTGTCCAAATACATCGGCGATGTCACAATTTCAAACTGGGAAGTATACTCCAGGTATATGATCATTGACCCATTGTATGCGTATTCATCGGCATTACGGTCCACCATGGGATTACACACTGAAATCAATAATAATCCAACTTATTCTTGCGACTTTTTTTTTCCAAAATACTACACGCTACTGAAAAAAAGGTCATGCATTCTTATAAAACTGTTTTTTTTTCATCTGTGTAGTACATTGTATGTTCAAATATTTTTACCTAATATTGCAAATATTTCTGTTCTATCTACCAGTATTTACCAGCAGGTTTATATTATATACATGTACCAGTACTTACCTGTATGTTCACAGTGGGCCCCGTAGTACAGAACATCACACGTACACGTGTAACTGTTGACCAGATCATGGCACCGGCCTCCATGTTCACACGTGGTCGGGGTACAATCGTCTATATCTACAAAATGTTTAATGTCGCCCATTGTTTCGGATCAAATTGATAATTCATGGCGTCTATTTTGGTGTAAGAACAATATTTTTCAGCACACTTTATGACTTTTTTTCGGGAACTATAGAATCTTTCTTTCGTAATTGTTCTGCCAACATCAGAAATTTAGCTCAATATTTTTGTTGTGCTACTGTATGCGTTTGTATTACGGTTAACCATCCAAAAATATCGCAAAGCTCTCAGAGTATTTGCGTTTATTCACAAGATTAAAATGTAAACCTCATTGAAACAATCCGAAATATTATTTTTGAAAGTGTTGTGATCCTTTTGTTGAGATTACTATATTTAAAACAAATGATAGCGGGACCGGGGCCGCCCATGCCTACCCCCGTGGGTCTGCTTTTACTCAAACTTAGAAGACCAGCGCGACGCGCTGGCCAATAATGACATAGTTGTGGCATTGTTTTTTTTTGTAAATACTATATACTGACTAGTTTGACATCTCTTTCCGGTGAAACCCGTAGCACATGTACAGTTAAAGTCGTTGAATTCGTCCGTGCACGTTCCCCCGTCTCCACAGAGAGCTTCAGGACGTCCAGAACTGTCCAGCACTGCGCAGTCATCGACCGCTGGAATAGATTGCCAGTAATTTATTTGCAAGACAGTGTTTCACTACAGTTTTTAAAAGTTTTAAAGTTTTGGAGAAAAGTAATCATGCACTTTTACACCGATACATTTATTGTCCAGCATTTATTTGGAATGAAATATACATGTTCATGTAGAATTTTGAACTTGATTTGCATATTCACGCATATGACGACCAACACCTACCGACACACCCGCTGATGCTGGGTGCAAAGCCATCAAAACACAGACAACTGTAAGACCCGTCTAAATCCTGACATTTCGAACGACTTGAATTACAGTTGTTCGTTTCGTTTTTGGAACATTCGTCAACGTTTAGACAGGTGGCGCCGCTGTAGCCGGAAACACATTGTGTACAGCCAATAACGTTGTCACAAACTGACGCGCTTTGGCATCGTTCGCAAATCAGGTCGCAGTTTGGGCCCCATCTCAAAGCAGTGCATTCTGCAATTAAACAAAAAATAATAATAACATTATATATTTTATCCAACATACATAATACGAAAACAACGATAAATACGTTTTAAAAATTAGCCCAAGGGCTAAGATAGGTTACCGGACAATATATAATATCTAATTTGTCCCGTGGCCTTGAAAATGAGGTCACTGGTCAAATTCAAAGTCACGAGAGTATTCAGCATTTCCTATACGTTCACAATTGATGACTAACCTGTAAATTCAATAATAAAATTAGTCATTATGTCCTGTGACCTTGAAAATGAAACCAAAAGTCAAATTGAAGGTCTTCAGAATATTCGGCATATACATGTATCATTTGTTGCACGTCCACAATTGAATCCTAAGTTGTAAAATTGATAATAAACAAGATATTAGCCATTTTGTCCTGTGAGACCTTGAAATGTCACGACAATATTCAGCATATATCATTTCCTATATGTCCACAATTGATTCCTAATCTGTAAAGTGCATAATAAGCGAGATATTAGCCAATCTGTGCTCTGGCCCTGAAAATGAGGTCAAAGGTCAAATTCAAGGTCACGACAATATTCAGCATATATCATTTCCTATATGTCCACAATTGAATCCCAAGCTGTAAAGTGCATAATAAGCGAGATATTAGCGATTTTGTGCTCTGACCTTGAAAATGAGGTCAAAGGTAAAATTCAAGTCACGAGAATATTCAGCATATTTCATTTCCTATATGTCCACCATTGATTCCAAGTCTCTAATCTCAATATTAAGTGAGATATGAAGAACATTGTGGCCCATTATAAACCATAGGAGAATTTAACATGGGAAAGTCCTATTTGGGCCCCGTAAAAACATCAAAATGGCCGCCACACGCAGACCGGCAATTCAAGAGCATTGAAACTTATACACATTATAAGGATACATGAGGGGAACATTTTGAAACTAAAATCTCAAAACTGATCAGACAGTTGAGAACATGCAAAAACGGTCATTTTCGGCATAAAGATGGCCGCCAAAACTGCATAATCGATTCAATAAAAAAAATGAAAAAACGTCTGGGGGTATTGACCCAATACATATTCACACAAATTTATGGACAAATTCATCAGCCCGAAAAAAAGATAAAAAATGTTAACAGCTAGATGATGTGGCGGACGGCGACGACGACGACGTCGGACGACAAACGAAAAACCACGACAATAGCTTATCGGCCCTTATGGCCGGACGGACGAAAATGTGGACGGACGACGCCGACGCCGATGCAGACGACGACGACGGACGACGGACGCAACGTCATGCCAATAGATTATCGGACCATAGGTCCGGTAACCTAAAAATGCCTCAAAAAGTGTCCAAAATGTGTGCCGTTCAATGGATCATCCACTACATCAGCACACCATGTTGCCATCAGGGAGACGCCTCCGGGCTCCGGTGTGTAGAATTCGTCGCTACAGATTGTCTTTTGTGCAGGTTATAACAGTGTGATGTGTAGAATGTAGTTCAATGTATTGGTTAAGGTATGTGAATTGTATTTCTTAGCAGAATGCAATATTTACTTGAACAGGATCGTCCGTCTGTGTTTGGTGTGTAGCCTGCATTACACGAGCAGTTGTATCCGCCGTCGGTGTTAATACAGTCCGCATTGACGTCACACCGGTGTCTGTTCGAGTCATTCAACGGTAGGGCGCATTCATCGATGTCTGGATAAAAATAAAGTAAACCAATCATGCGAAATTGGAACTAAATGAAAGCCAATATTCCCGTCTTTTCCCTGAGGGCTATATACCTGTTACATACCTGTACAGTTGACTCCTGAGCTGTCCAATTCGTATCCATTGTCACAAAAACATTCAAAACTGCCGTCCATATCCAAGTCAGCACATCCAGACTGACAGGCCATGTTTGCACACCCCTCTCGTGTCGCCTCGTCTGAAATTTTTCACCAACGATTTTAGAAATAAATGAACGAAATTCGAACTTTTTTCCCAAAAACATTGAATAACAAAGTTTTCAAAAATCATTTATATGTATTATAGACTATATTCAATTGTGGAGCCTAACGTTGAACTTAATCAGGACAAGTTTCCCCTTATTTAGAAGCCTAAACATCGCAAAAAAACTAGATACGATTCAACACAATATGGTTTTGCAAGACCCCCCTCTCCCTCCTCTCTCTCTCCAACGCATTGAACATGCGAGTATTGACCTTGTTGACACGTCCTTCCGTCGGCGTTTAGGTTATATCCCTCGACACAGCTGCAGATAAAGCCGCCGTCAGTGTTGTTGCATTCTTGGTCACAACCAGCGATACCCAACTCGCATTCGTTGATATCTATGGATCCGAAGGGCAATTACCTTCTTATTCAATATTATTTTTCATAGCGTAATATGGGTGAACGGGAAAGGTTGATATATACTCTGAATTTTCTAACCCGTTTGTACAGTTTTTGTTGATATTTTTGTGACGCTAAATGGTACCATGTTATAACTCGGCATACTTCATCCTTCAATGTCAAACAATATTTTCTACTGAATTTCATTCTTGTATTGCAAAAGAAAGAAAAAAAAAATTGTCAATATTTTTTTTTTTAAAAATATTTTTGTTGGGCGAACCCATTTTTGTGTATGCAGTGCAACCTAATTATGGGGTGTGATATATAGAACTGTGGAGTTCCATTCCGGTTTGGGACTTTATGACATGGCTATGTCACACGCTTCCTATCATACCGTTCATGGACCTGGCATGGGGATGTCCCTACCAGACCATGAATCTATCCTGGTGTCAACCAGGCCCAGTGAACATAGCACCTGCGGACTCTATGGTGTAATCATCCCCATTCCTGAGTCATACCACCAGGAAATCCCCCAATATCGTACTCGTAGGTGAGTTCACGCGCGGCTGAGTGGTCAGCCGTATGTCCAGGGACCTACAGTCCCGGACCTGCGGTCCTAGGCCTGCATGCCTAAGATTGGTAATCTATAGGACCTACATTCCTGGGACCTGCAATCCTAGGATTGGTTGTCCCCAACCCACCAATTAAACCTGGGTTTATTCCCAGAACTCTAAATCCGACGGATCACTGTTCCTAGGAGTGGAAGTCCATTGGATTACCATTTCTAGGAATGGTAATCCTGCGGACTTGTGATACTACGACTACCATTCCGTTTACACCGGAAGATTGTACAACAGCTACCAAATGCGCAAAATCGTGTGTGGATCCAGACCGACGGATCACTGTTCCTAGGAGTGGAAGTCCATTGGATTACCATTTCTAGGAATGGTAATCCTGCGGACTTGTGATACTACGACTACCATTCCGTTTACACCGGAAGATTGTACAACAGCTACCAAATGCGCAAAATCGTGTGTGGATCCAGAAATTCAATGATAAGATTAAACTCAACATTGCGGAAGATTGCCAACTTTATTTTAATTTTCGCCATAGAAGTTTGAAATTCCGTAGAAAATTGCTGTTTGACTTGTAGAGGAAGTATGCCAAGTTTTTTTACGATACCACTTTAGCATTGTAAAAATGTCAACAAAAACGCTGTAAAACGAGTTAAAAATCGGAGTGTACGTAATTTGAGAAACAATATTTGGGCCGTCCAGAAGTGGAACGATTGGACGGAATAATTAGTAATTTAATGAAGTATAGTGAAATATCCAAAACACCAGACTAGAGTTTCGGATCATATTAAAGAGAACACGATGTATGATTGATGACAGTTAATGCACATAGAAAGCGTTAAGTTTGTAGTCCATGATATACAACATATATTAATTGCACAGATCCTGACATAGGGCTATGTCAATACCTTTACAATGAGTGCTGTTGATAGCTGAAAAACCGTCAAAACAGTCACACGAGAAACTACCGTCGGTGTTTATGCATCTCTGCTCACAGTTGTTGTTCGCGCCAGTAGCACATTCGTCAACATCTGCCAGAAATTGCCACAAATTATGATGAATATATATCTTATTTGAATAAGGTAAGTCAATCAAATGATATACACGTTTACAGCTTGGTATGTTGGTATTGAATTCATGTATATTTTTTATCATTATGAACTGTATACAATAAATGGAACATGTGTTCGATCATATACTAGTACATGCTAGCCATAAAATGACTATTCATCCAAATATTTTCTAGGGCTAATAAATGATGAAAGCTACATTTAGTCTCAGTCCAGTTTGTGTACACATGGCAATTTAGGGAATTCCCCTGAAATCTGTCATGAAAAGTCATGAAATCTGCCTAGAAACAACTAGGATCGATTAAAATATTTGAAAATCAAAGGCAAAATTATGTTGTTGTTGTAGAACTCTCGTTTAGACCCCAAAATACATAGCTAATTTTGTTTGAGAGCAAGTCGATTCTTCAAAGTTTGCTGGTATCATTTACCATAAACTTGAACAATGCGATCCTTTAAGCTGCTAAGGTCTAATTCAGATTGCACTTTACACTCTATTTTAATGTACTTTACTGCTTGAAATTTCATGGCATGAAAAGTGGACGAGTAGTATTGAGGCGCAGTGTATGATACTTGGGCCGAGGTTTACGGAAGCTCATAGCCGCCACTTCTTAGATATTTAACAATGGTTTTGATACCTTATTTTGCTATTTAAAATAGCTGCCAAGGTAAAAATCGGCGCCTTGGCTCTTACTCTGCTAATGATAACATGGCTAGTTTGAAAAATTAGGCGTATAGTTAGGTTAACAACAATAACATGAATCATTACCTAATGTTTATTGCATACAAATATCACACCCTGAATAAGGTTCATTGTTTTAAAACACCTTAATTTTTATTTTGCAATTTCATTTTAAACACAAACAAAAGACGCCAAAAGTTAATACGAGTTAGAAATGTAACCACTTCTAAATACTATACATGTTCATAAAAATATAACATATTAGGGCGGGTAAATAAGTAGAGCACCTCATTTGCCAAATAATATCAGCGCCTTAACGTGTATACGCACATGTATTTAAGACTGTTCGTGCAGTGACCAAGTAGCAATGGCACAATAGGCACGTATGTGCATGTATGTGTGTTTCTGTCGCGAAATCGGGCGTCATAATTTAAGGCGTTTTAAATAGATGTACATATAAACATAAGGCGCGGATTATGTTCAAAACATTAAGGTGTTGTGTTCCTTTATGCATGAAAATATGATGTATTCTATCCCAGGTGTGTCGTATTTAATTGGTAGTTATTTCCAACTCATGTTAATTTTTGGTGTCTTGTATATTTTGACGTTTTCCGTTTCGAAAATTATGGCATCTTAAAATTTCAGGTGTTTAGAAACATTTACGTCTTATTTATGGCGTGATATTTAGATGCATTAAACAGTTCACAAGGATTCATATTATGGATCTTAGCCTAACTATACGCCTAAATTTGTGGAATAGCCATGCTATTATTGGCACAGTATGAGCGAAGGCGCCGAGTTTCAGCTCGCAAGCTATTTTTGAAACCGAAACAAGGATTCATAACCATTGTTTAACCAGTGTTTAATATCTAAGAAGTGGCGGCTATGAGCTTCCGTAGAGGTTGCTATGGGTATGAGATTTCAAGCAGTAAAAGTACAGTGCCGTAGAGGGCCCAAGCATCATACACTGCGCCTTAATACAACTCGTCCACTAAATGAATGCCATATAATCCGTCTGTCACCTTTTAAATCCTTATTGAATATAGAGGAAGGCGCATGCAGTGTACGATACTTGGGCCGGAACGTTGAGGTGAATTGTGAATGAAAAACGTCGAATTTCAAACATATCAATTTTCGTTAGAAGCCGTGGGTGTAGAGCCACAGAAAATCAAATGCGACTGTGTGGTCTCCTGCCTCACCCCCCCCCTCCCCCCCACCACCATCAAGAAATCCTTCAGGGTTGAAAGTTATCATAAAACATATTGTTAGAATGCCCACTGACATCCGACAATTGTGAAGTTACACTTTTGTCTTTTCAACAATGCCATACGTTCGAGGTTTAAGAACAAGTTTTCATTAAATATAGAAACTTCCGCGTTCAAACTCATATAAACATATATTAAAGTAGACAACACAACCCCGGTACAACACATTGCTTGCTCTATTTAATGCGCATTATTCATATCAAGACTCAAGAGTTCTGTTTTTTCACACTTGCCACCCATGCCTGAAGATATAAAGTAATGAATGTATCTGTTTCATTAACAGAAGATACAGAACACTTGATCATTTTCAGGAGCATTTAATTCCCAAACACTCACGCTGTATCAAAACACTTCAAAGTAATTTCACAACGAAAAAAAAATTTGGGAGAGAAATACACCGCAACAAATGTACTCAATAGGAAAAGTGTTCTGTCACATCATGTCCAGAAGAAAATGTGTGAAATACATATTCATATCTGCCATGTGACCTGCGAGCACAGCTTCGTTTTGACAGCTTTTATTCTGAGAATTATTATGCGGGAACTCGCATACATATATGCTCCATTATTCAATTATCAAAAATTCCTACTTACCGACACACTTGGTGCGACCTATACTATCGGTGGAGAGAGTGTACCCATCAGGGCAGCCTATACATTGATACCCCGGGCCGTCCGGATTCATGAGGTGTTCAGATATATTAAGATCCAGACAATCCACTGGACATAAAGCGTCCTGCTCACAAAAGTCATAGTCTTCTTCGCATGTGGGGCCTGCGAGCAAGTAGCAGGTCAACAGAAAAAGACATATTTATACACAAGATAATATTTATGAGATATTTATACACAACATCGTGTTGAAAACATTAGGCCTATTACACACGAATAATACCGGATGATAAGGTTGAATAACATACTCAATAAATAGGCCTAGGTATATGTCTCAACTTATCAATGAAGTTCAACGTGTGTTGAATGAATTTTCTAATTTGATTTGGCCGAAACTCACCAGTGTAAAAAACCTCGCACGTACAGGTCCTAACGTGGAACTTGTCGGTGACTCTTACGGTCTGTGTGTCGGCGGAACAGCTTCCCTTGTCGGTTGCACAGTTACAGAAGTCTACGATGACTTCGAGTGGAACGGCGGGTGTGCCCTCCGAGTTCACCCCCGTGAATCTGAATGGGGAAGGAAGGGAGGGGGTGGGTGGGGTGATAGACGCAGGGGCTTCATGAACTGTGATGTAACATTCCAGTTCAAGTTAAAATCCAGGATTTTTATGGAAAAATTTGCACGTCTCAAACCGAAATAGAATTCATGACTCATTCTTGATATGCGTGATTGACCGTGCATCGAACGAACGGGAAACTTTTGAATGTATATAAGTCTACAATAATATTCCAGAATGGATCTGGAAACCGTCAATATTCCCTATTATTGATCACGAGTTCCACTTACGTCATGTCGAAGGGCCGCACGTTATGATCGGGTGGATTCCACTTAAACACTCCATTGGCTGCGTCAAAACTCGAACCAGCCGGTAGGGTAAAGTTAGCCGTTATGGTGGTCGTGAGGCCGGACGTACTGTTAGCGGTCACGGTTAGAGTCGCGTTCTTGCCCACTTGTACGGTTATGGTTCCTGGGCCCATGAGAATCGGGTGTTCTTTATCTATTGAATTGTGAAGATTTTTTTTATTTTCAGAAAATAACATTTATAATCGCGTAGGCCTACTATTCTAAATTGTCTAAATAATTATACGTGAACATATTATCTACAGAGAGTAATTTGCATAAATCCTACGATTCACCTAGGTCTAAAATATATGCCATGCATTTATAATTATATATTTTTCTTTTTGGAAATATTAAAACAAACATTTGTCATAAAAGCTCGCTGAGATAGGTGGAAGAAAGAAAGGTATTATTTACGTCGGTTGTGAAACACAATTAAACAGGCCAATATTCAACGACTTGGCACAATGCGAAACGAAATTATATAGTAACTACTATGATACAATATTTATGCAAATGGTTTATCAAAGAATCACCGATGTAGCCTACCTAGCAACGCCTGTTCTTCGTTTTTGACCTCGATGACTTCCGTAGTCGACCCCGCGATTTTTTCGTTCCCCGTCAATATGAAGTCGATTCTACACTGACGGTTATCCCCGCATGTGTTCACGACATTGCCTGGTAACTTCGAGTAGTCATAACCGTCTGGTTCCACACAAGCCCCCACATACCCCTCAGGCGTGTCAAACATGTCGAAGGTCTCGGTCGTGGTATAGTGAAAGAGAGCCTCCAATCTTGACACCCTCCCTGCGTGTAGTGAAAGAGATTTGATGTATTGACATGATGCAAGTGTAATGATGGAAATGTTTACATTATTAGCCGTAATCGTATTAATATCATATGCAACAATCAGCCAAAACGTACAAGTTTCACCGAATTTATCCCGTATGTCCTCGCAAGAACTGTCAGGTGAAATCCTGGACCCATCCTGGGCCAAGAAATCATCATCTTTATTGCCATTCGGCGTTCCCAGGAGTCCACGCGCGTCGATATTGCGTAACTTCGCAACCGGGTAAGTCACGGCAAATACCAATTGTTCCTCGCCTACTTGTGCGTCTATACTCACTCCTGAGGGGGTGAGATGATACAATCTTAATTTTGTTGAATGATCATATATACTGAGATACGATTTATTAATAAATACTCTCTTTGAAGCGTAGTTACGGTCTGTGTAAAATTATGAATTGGATTCTAAATTCTAAAAGTTAATGTACAAATACATTGTGGTATCTTTTTAGAAATGATGAAAAATCTTCATTGAAATCGACTCAAGTGTATTCATACATATTGTGAGTCTTGCTAACCTGAGGGCAGAAGCAGTGTCAGAGTTTCTATATTTGTCGAAGTTGATACATTCTTTTTGAATAGTATTCTATTTAGCACTCGGAAGTGATTGTGTTCTGCCGAACGAAACCAGCTTGTGAGGGACTCGTCACTCTCTTGTATGTAAATGTCCAGGTCTGTGGAATTTGTCTCAAGGATATATTATACAACTAGATGACCGTTGGAGCATTTGGTTTACATTATTAACAATTATTCAGCATTTGTAATATATATATTTTTGCTTATTAAACTCGGTTCTGACAAAATTGACGTCTAGAATACCTAAAATGCAAGTCAAAAAATTAACTAGACTTCCAAATTCCTGAAAGCACGGATACAATGTAACTACATCTCATCTAGATCACATCATTTCGTAAACTATCTCGTCGTAGAACCTGACCTTCTCCTTCCCCGTCCATGGCCGGGATCAGTTTGATCTGGACACGACTAGCTGACACGGTGTCGTTATCCTGAAATTCCGTCTTGAACGAATCCTTGAAGGCCAAAGCTTCCCACACCGTGGCTGCTATAGGCTCACCTTCCTGGTTCTTAGTGCGCCTCGTCCGACCTACACAAAGGAGACAATTAAAGCTGGACAATAAAACTTTCACGATTCCAACCTACACGGAGGAAGCAATTAAAGCTGGACGATAACGATAAAACTCTCACGATTCCAACCTACACCGAGGAAGCAATTAAAGTTGGACGATAACGATAAAGCATTCAAAATTTTTATCGTTGGTTCATTTTTATTTTGTTTTAGTAACTTGACTATCAATGAGGACATTTTCATTATAGAGTTACATTTAAACTATTCTCTATGTAGGTCTTCTACCTTCCTTGTGATATTCTTTTTATTGTGATATTGTAGCCAAGTTCATGTCCCTACCTTGTATTTGCAATGTGTCGGATTTGATGAGCCAGAACTGTCCCAAACCCTGGTACGTGTAGAGGTTCCCGTCTATTGTGGCTACGTGAGGGTCCCCCGTCCCGTATGCTATCCAAAAGGACAAATATAATATGCGTACTATTTATGTATATTTTTGTTTATACGCAACACGGGAAGGCTTTGTTGTGCCAGTCATGAAGAAATCGGCGAAACCTACATAAAGATAGATATAAATGTAATGTTTAAAAATAATGAGCACATTATAGGGTTAGGCCTATTTCTGAATGGAAATAATTCCTTACAAATATCTGGTGGGACATAATTCTGGCAGTCATCCGATGGCCGGACTTCATAGAAGTAGTCGCAGTTATCAGACATCTTGCAGCACCATTTCTTGGGTTCTTCGTCGAACAACTCGTAGTTGGAGGTGTAGTAAAGTGGGTGATAGCGTAGCAGGGAGCCCGCCTCGAACGTCTTCGTGGTAATCAGGGAACTGTAGCCGCTAGGATCGCTCGCGTCGGCGCGGTAACAGCACCTCTATAATATTACGTTATAAAGTATGAAGTACATTTTTTTTTAGAAAAAGGAAAAAATAACTTCACAACACTCTGTACCCTGATATTTTACAGTCCGTACCGCAATAATTTATCCTTACCCTTGCGAAGATTGATCCTGGATCCGTAGTGGTGGCACACCCTGTAGTACTGTTGTACGAAAAGGCACTGTCAAAGAATGTCTGTTCGAAGAAACACGGGCATTTGGCCAAGAACTCATCGTTTTTGCGTATACTGAGGAGTTGCGCATTTTCAATACAGTTCCATTCCCAACATTTCGACTCTGGACTGTCCTTAGTCAGCTCCGCGTCAGTGCTGAGCCGGAAAACATATCGTCCAGTGGTTTCTGTGACAGCAACGGAAGGTGCTCAAGTTTATTTTTGTTACAGTGGCAATGCAAAGAGATGGAGGCGTATGTGTTTGGAGAATGGTAAGCAATTCAGTTTTTACTCTCTGTTGAAGGATGACATTCATTAGTGACTGATTTTTTCCTCTCAGCATTTATGTTATCCTCTTGGAAAAACAAACTCGGTAACAATTCTCTTATACATTTCACTTTACATGGGATCTTCAAAACTTTACTATACTCAAGTTCAACACAGAATCTTGTACGATTTTCGGCCATAACTTCGTTTAGGTATGGAAGCCAAGAATGGCCGCCGAGTATTTTTTTATTTCTTTTTTTTCGGCCAGATTTTTTATTTTAAATACTGAGAAATATCTTCAAAATACTTAGAAATATTTTCAAATTTGTAATTTTTTGGAATTTCCAAATTTTTTTTTTAAATTTTTTTTTTTCCGAGTTTTCGATTTTTCGTGTTTTCCATTACTTGATTTTTTTCTCGAATTTTTGGGTTTTTTTTTACTTCTGTTTCTTAGACTTTTCAACTTCATTTCTTCAAATTGTCAAATTTCGACATTTCCTTTTTTCGAATTTTCAACTGTTTCATGATTCACAATATAGATTCTGCATATTACACATATAGATTTGAGGACCTAGAATCCAACTAATTATATTTGATATGTGCAGGTTTTTTTTGCTTGATATGATTGTGATCATGATTAAGTTACTAAATGTGAGTACATCTCGGAAAGAACAACAATTTCTTAATCATATGATATTCTAGTGAAGGTTAATTCGAATAATAGAAAGAAAATCGAATAATTGCGCAAGTCTAAAATTTGAAAAGGAGAAAAATCCAAAATTCGAAAATTAAAAAAAAAAACCGAAAAGCAGAAGAGTAAAAAAAATGAAAATTATAAAAAAATATTTCTCAGGATTTTGAAGGAAATAACTGCAGAAAATCAATGTCTGAAAAAATACTAGCTGACCGTTCTGGGCTTCCGTATTCAAGATGGTAGGATCAGTTTGAAATTCTATATGTTTTTATTTATATGTTTAAAAATTTAGACTTTTATCGTGAAAACTGAAAAAAGTCTACGATTTACCCCCAATGTTCAATGTTGGATCAGAATCAGATCATGGAAATTGAAGAAAATGGAGATTCCATGGTATTTATTCCGCCAAGAAGTGTAATGTGAGGAAAGATTTGAGTAGCGGACACATACGGGTGTAACCGCCTCTGTGGCCGAGTGGATGGGACTGGTGGCTCTTGAAGCAACGAAGCTCAGAGGCGGTAGGTGACGCGGGTTCGATCCCCGTCACCGGCACAAAGTAGGTGGAGTTTTCATCCTGGCAATGCAAAGGTTTCTCCATACGAATGTGCTTTCCAAATTCTAAATTGTCACCCGACGGGGGATGGGGAAGACAGGCAGAAATGCCTATCATCATGGACCGTCGTTAAATAAATCTGATTATTATTATTATTATTATTATTATTCTTATCAAATTCCTACAAATCAACCTTACAAAGTACTGTCCAATTCGAACATCGAACAGTATGCCAAATTTTGTTCTGAATCACAAAT
Source organism: Terebella lapidaria (assembly GCA_949152475.1). Lineage (NCBI taxonomy): Eukaryota > Metazoa > Annelida > Polychaeta > Terebellida > Terebellidae > Terebella > Terebella lapidaria. Next base: position 9,044,245 of record OX424567.1, read on the forward strand.
TTCATGTTTGAGGTGAAATTTAACATTGGTGTAGATTGTCAATTTTTCAATTTTCAAAATAGAAATCTGGAATTCAATGCAATTATATGATTTTAAGCCAAATGAAAACGGAGTCATGGCCAAAAACCGTGTGAGGTTTTGTGGTTGAACTTGACTTTACCAATGTGTGCAAGTTACTTACCACCTCCCAGCTGAGGCAGCAGTGTGAACGTTTCTTGTCCAGAGGTAGAAAGCTCGGTATAGTTTGTGTTTCTACTCGAGTATCCTTGTCTGTTAGGTCTGGTATTGTCAGAAGTTTTGATTTCCTTGTAGAGGAACACACCGTAAGTCCTATAGCGGACGTAATCCATCGCCAGCACAAGTTGAAACGTTGCCTTCTGCAAGGTGTAAAGTTGTGTTTTCATAGATGGTTGTGTTACAAGAAAAACACGATGTCTTCTAAACGCTGGTACACTGGCACAGTACAGAACAATAACTTCATAGTTCATCTTAGTACATTCATTCCAAATATTTACGTGTCCAAACATTTTGGACACGTAAAATGCGCATGAATACGGTAGTCTGTGTCGCTTGTCGTTCCACCTATAAAGCCATTCCTTCCCCACCCGTGCAGAATGCCTGTTGGGCTTACTCGATTTGTTGTACGAAATTGTTACAAAATGTTTTCAAAAATGTTTGAGACACAATTTTTACCTAATTTAAATGTTTGTATTACACCGATATTCTATTGAGTCAATGTAAATTATCTGCGACTCCCAAATAATATTTTTGATTTTATTTTTGGTTTTAGTTCACTTTGAATATTTTAAACATGCTTTCTTTTTTCGCCAATTATCGACACAATTTTGAACCAAACCACATTAAATTGACATAAAGGGGCGAATTCCGTTGGTGCAAATACGACATTGGGGCATAGGGATAAACACACATGTATCGAGATGTTGTGTGGTAACTAACACAATTGTGTAATCAAGCGAATTGTGATCAATTTATTTGCTCATATCAATATTATAAGAATTATAATTATGTATTTGAGAACAGAATGATCATATTGGTTTTCTTTAGTAATCTTTACTCATTTTTCAGAGCAGAGGCATCAGTGGGTATTGAAGTGGAATTTATACCAAGGAGAGGCCATGGAGCTATCTTAGAACAATGATGCCTCTGGCTGCAGGGGACCCCAGACCCACCATCGCAAAGGGCTTGCTTTCTCCCCCCCCCCTCCCCCTTCTGCCTACATCTCGGATCCGCCCCTATGATCATTGTCAATGTTACGTGCAATATTACTATTTATGAATTTGTTAGATTGTCAGTAACAAAGAAAAAGGTCTGAACTTGTTCTGAATACGATGGTGACACAGTGTTTTTCACGTGCGAAAAATATAAACGCTGGTGTATATCGATATCCAGAGTATTGGTACTTTGGATGGAATTATTTTTGTATCAGTGTACCAGTTTACCAGCGGTACCAGCGTTTAAAAGACATCGAGATAAACAAGACTTAGTATGCTGTTGTTTAGAGAAACAGTCCTCGAAAAAGAAGGATACCTCTTTAGGGTTGAAAGTCCGGTCACTGACGTTGTAGAAGGAGACATTGGCCCAAGTGGCAGTGATGATTGCGTTAGGTTTGAAGGCTGTGTCTCCGGTCTGAGCGATCTCAGCCTCGAAACTGTCAAATAATGTTTCTTCGATATCTGATTGATCGGAATTCTTGCAAAGTTTCTCGTAGGTCTGGTAGTAGATGATTCCCGTGTTCTCGCCCGTGGAGCCCACGGTAGTGAAGTCCATCCAGAGAGGAGCTATCATCGCCAGGTCAGGTTTGGTAGTGTTTGGTGGCATGGCAACGGGTGTGAAACTCTGGAAATCTCGCCCCAATGTGATGTAACCGTTCGTATTGATCTGTGTTATGAACAGTCCAAAAATGATCATATCAAGGGGCATACTTGTATCAGAATCCGCTGCAGATAGCTTGAATATTCTCGAGTGTTTCACCATACTCAGTACACCACACTTTTTGCATTCGTTTACACAGTTTTTCCTGATATGTTTGCGATACTGAATGATAATAAATTGTCATGTTTTTCTTGGGAGTCAAACGACAATCTACCAGACTTCTATCACAGTATTTCAAACATTCCCAGGCTGCCAGAAGTTATAACGCGATGCCATTCAGCATCGCAGACGTATGAAGAGAAAACGGAGTGAACCAGTTACGAGAACCTGAGTAGATTTATAAAGATGTACATTTTGTTTTGGTAGTACTTACATGTATTTGGCTATAATGGTGTCCGAATAAGTTAAAAGGATGTGGTAGCCGAACCAGTTTGGAATTGTCGTCGGAGTTTTCAAATGTCAAATCTGAAGTTTCCTTCCCGTATGGAAACAAATTCGTGGTTTCTGGGGAAACGTGTACATAGTAATGCTTCAGACCCAAATCTGAATGTTTGTGATTAATCCCTAGCGTTCTCTAGACTCAATCTTATTAAAGTAAGCCAAATAACTTACTGATATCGCAAAGAGTTCCGGTGAAAGAATCCGGACATTTGCAGACGAACTGTGACAAGCCTTTCTCCGAAAAGCAAGTCGCACCATTGGAACACGGACCAGAATCACACGGGCTGGTCTCAGCTGCAATAATAACAATAATAATAATAATTGTTCGGCGACCCCACGATAAAGAGGTATAGGCTACCCCATTACTGGAGTGACACCGAATGTCTTATGAATCCGCCCGCACTGCAGCACCATAACCGTTGTGTCACAGCAACAGCATTACCCGGTGGTAGAGTTGGAGCAGCTGTGGTTGGTTCGGGGGTCGTCATTGGGGCTTGCGTGGTGTTGGCTGTAGGCAGAATTTGTATGTGGAAATTATTAAATAACTTCGCCAGGTAGGATATATTTATATTTTTTTATATAAAAAAAGTACAGTCGACAATAATATCCGAGCGACAGAAAAAAACTCTACACCCAGATATCAATATCAGTATAGTGTCCGGCAAGGAAACAATGTTTGCCTCGTTGTACTCTGGTAATCTTAACCGAACCAGTTAAAAAATATATAGGTTTCTAAGTTACTAACTTACTGCATATGGTGTCCGTTAACTGGTCGCAAAAACTACCATCACAACCTTCCCGAATATCAGCCTTGAATTTCGTTTGGTCCTGGCAAACATCTGTACTAACGCAGAATCGCCTGAACTGGATTATATCATACTGTGCGTTGAATGTCGCCTCCGCCTTGCAGCACGTCTAATGTTGAAAATTTGAAGTATTCGATTAAGAACGGAACAAGTCTACACGTACATGCACATCGGTGGGTTTAGGAGAGTTTTTTTTCTAACATGGGTCACAATTTCGAAGCAATTACTCACATTAGCGCTATCTGCACAAGCCTCGAGATGTGCTATTGAGTCACAATGTGCGCGCGCATCCGTCGCATGTGTGACGTCACATACTGGACATGCGCGGTAGATGCAGAGTGGTTGCTGTGTTGTTGGATCTGGGTTTATAGATATAATAAATACCATTAAAGAGAGTATTATTACGTAAGTAATTACTTGAGAATATTTCATTTCCATTTTACCATCTTATTCGAGAATGTATAACGGACATACATCTGTGTTGACAATTGGGCCCGTAGTATAGATCGCCACACGTGCACGTGTAATTGTTGACAAGATCGTAGCACGTGCCTCCATGTTCACACGGGTTCTGTTTACAGTCGTCTATATCTATAGATAGATATATATGTATTTACCTATACTGCCAGTACAGATTTTGATGATGGCAATCGAAAACCTGACATCAAACACTTTTGGGATACACATGTACCGTATACACAAAGTTCGAAAACATAAAGTTATCTGAAATCGTCTTGTCATATCGCACGTAAAATAAGTTGACGCCAAGGGCCACTGCTGCGGGGCTGTAGCGTTATCAGTATTCTCCATGAAAATAAACATAAGGTAGGTGGATGACCAATTCGATTGATTTGCGAAGGAAACTAGAAAGAAATGTACTGTTTTGGAACATCTGAAAATCAATTCCACCTCCGGAATCTTCTGTGTACTCGATCTTTCTACCTGTCACGCAAAATGCAGACCTTTTGCAATAATGTTCAACTGTGTTCTCACCAGCTGCCCATCAGAGCTAGAAAATACTGCTAGACAATAAATCATAATGAAGCTTGCGTGAAAAAGTTCACTTTTGAAAAAGTATTACATTCGTTGATGAAGTCTTTTTAAAAGGATTCTTATGGAATAGTCTGTAGCAACTAATACCTCGCGAGAGACTTGAACAGTATGCCTCGCGGGGAGAACATTCCCTTCATGGGGCAAATAGTTTCCCTCCCAGCTGAAGTATTTTCTACCTGCATGGATCTATTACTAGTATATTATAGTGCATTCCTCTGATAACCATCTATAGATTTCTCGTTAATGCTGGTAAAACAAATAGATATGTTATACATGAGCCATTGTATTTATCAGGTGAGTACCAACTGGCGTACATATCATTAGGTTTTATCAGTATATTGCTGTGAAATACTTTTGATAGACCATTCAGGAAAAAATCAACACTACCCGGAAAGAAACAAGAACAAAATATCCACCTAAACACGATCTTCTGTCTGTGTTCAGTGTGTAACCTTCATGACACAAGCAGCTGTATCCGCCGTCGGTGTTGAAACATTCAGCATTGGCGTCACATTTGTGCCTCCTTATATCGTCCATCGGTAGTGTGCATTCATCGACGTCTAGATATATTCAAGAAGTAGCAAAGTAAGCAACATGAACATACAGTAATTATTACCCTATCACGATCCATACTTCCATATTTTGATGATAACAATATTAATCGTAACATACAAAATTTTCGAATGAAAACAAACCTCGAACAAATAGTTCAGCCAAATAAACACTAGCCTCATTAAGGGTCAGCCCGACTGAGAAATTGCGAGTTGTGGTCTACCTCAAAATTTAAATCTGACATTTCTGAGAATCCGCTCATTGTAGATGCTTGAAACTTCCCAAACTCTTTCTATTATATATGTTGTGTAGAAGATCATAAAGATATAATTTGAAACAGATAAATAAAAATCTCAAAATATTGATGATAATATTTTCAGGTACATCCTGCACTAAAAATAAAGGAGTATTCATGCCAAAACTTTACTCACACTGCATAATGGTTATCTTGCTATAGCGCCCGAGTCTCAGTTTTTCCATTATCCAAGCCAGTGTTGCACACTGACAGTGCAAAGTTGACACTATTTTGCTCTTTTACTAAAATCCCAGAACACATGGCTGCACTGGTTTTCTGATCCACATTGCAGGCTTGACCCTTTCCTCAAAACAACGAAGCATGACTCAATGCACAAAACTCAGACCCCCAGTCCAATGGACTTGCACTGGTGACTCTGCAGGAGGAGGGTCAAGCTAGCAAAGTGGACCAAAATATCAATACAGCCATGTGCTTTGAAATTCTTGATTGACAGCAAAATAGTGTCAACTTTGCAATGTAAATATGCAGCACTCACTTGGATAATGGATAATCTAAGACTCGGGCGCTATAGCAGGATTCCCATTTCCCATTGTGAATATGTTTTCAGAATCAATACTTTGTGTTTTTTTAGGCAGGATGTACCTGAAAATATTATTAATAATTTCTATATTTTGATAATAGTAATATTTATCGCTGTCAAATTATATCATGATAATCTTCTACACGGCATATAGAGATAGTTTAGTAAGTTTCATGTCTGTACATTGAGCGGATTTAAGCAATTTCAGTTAGAATTTTTGAAGTAGACCACGACTTACAAGTAATTCCTCCAGTTGTGCTACCCCTTAATGAAATCATTAGCAATATTATTAGAGAACAAAGGGACATTATTAGAGGAAAACAACACTGCCCCCCAAAGGAGACAACAGTATTTAGAAATATTCACCTGAACACGATAGCCCATCTATGTTTAGTGCGTAACCGTCCGGACAGATGCAGTCGTAACCACCGTCGGTGTTAATACAGGCCGCTATGACGTCACACTTGTGTCTGTTCACGTCATTCATTGGCAGAGTGCATTCATCGATATCTGAATATTATTGAAATGAAGAAGTGATGGGTAGTCAAAATGCCGATCTCGTCAATATTGTAGGTACCTTAAACGAGGTCTCGTGATATGTATATGACAAAAATTGTCTCAAATGGCCACTGTGAGGCATCAGGAATATCAGAATTTTTTTAGAGAGATGTCGTTTTGTGGGGTGATGAACGATTTGAGGCATAAATTCAACAATTATGATTTCTATACAAACCACGTTAAGTTAGGGAACTTTGAACCTACATTCCACATTTCAAAAAATGCTTAGCTGTGGGTATGATAATGTAACCATAGTCACTTGAGTTTATATCACTATAGGGTATGACTGTACCAGTTGTATTAAAACCACCGATTACGATTTTCATCCAAACCATGTCAAATTAGACAACTTCAAACCTGCAACTGATGAAAGTTATATCTCTATAGCGTATGAAAATGCCATGATTCTTTTACAAAATGAAGCTGAATAGAACCACTAATTACTTTTTTTGCTACAGAAGCTAGAAAGAAATATACTATTTTCGAACGTCTAAATATCGGTTGTTTTTTAATATTCTTCTGCACACACTTCTTTATCATTCTGTTATGATAAAAACAGGATGATAAGAAACAACTCATTACATTGCATGCGAAACAAAACCCACTCTGAAAAGTACTACATTCCTCGATTACAGGAAGTGGATCATGTATGAATCAGACGGGGTTTCCTATCCTGATTTACCTCGGGAAGAAAACGTTTTCTGCTTTGGGGGACCAATTTGCTAGGTAAGTATCATGTTGATATGATAGACATTATCAGCATTTAACTTTTGTAAGTTACTTTGAATATAGTATTAGCGGGGTGGAGGGGAGGGGGGTGGTGGTGGGTGGGGGACACTATTCCATAAATAATACAATAACATTTACAATGAATATATTCACCTGAACACGATAGCCCGTCTATTGTCAGTGTGTAACCGTTAGGACAAATGCAGCCATAACCGCCGTCGGTGTTAATACAGGCCGCTATGTCGTCACACTTGTGTCTGTTCACATCATTCAACGGTAGAGTGCACTCATCGATGTCTGGATATAATGGAACAACAAGGGAAAATGATGAGTAGACATATTATTGAAAATCTTTTCCAGAATTAGAATCGGTTTCTGCGTGCGGTTGGGAAGTTGTGGTTGCTGACAAGGCTGATTCCGAAACCGAAAGCAGGTGAAAACCCCAAAATATGATTCGACGCCCAGAATAACTTCACGGTATTGCACACGTATGTAAAGATCCATTATAGGCGGTAGGGCTGAATTTCCGAAGTTTTTGTAAAATTCTCACCAGTATATTGCAGAGATCTGACACTGATGTAGAACTGTCCAAACATGATGGTGTTGTTCCGGAGCGCTTCCGATAAGATGTCGGTGTTAATGATGTCAGTCAGGATCAGAGACCACTGCACTTCCGTCCAATATTTTGATCTACTGACAAAAGAACAACTTGTGGGAGACGGTTTCATCTTATCGGTCGAGACAAATGAGCAATAAAAAATACATCCACATTACTTTCAAATCCAACTGAAGTCAGGATAATCATTTTTGACAGATGATGAAGTGAATCTCATGGATTACTATACTTTTACAGCATGTCAATATCTCGATTATTCACGAAGCTAGAAGATTTTTGGTGGAATTTTTGGGCTGAAATTTGTGTAGCTAATCAACTATTATTATGAGTATTCATGACGTCACAAGGGTAAAACAAGTTAATAAAGACAATGAACGTCTATTTTCAAACATATACAATGATAATATGTGCTTTATTTGGCATGTAAGTTTTATTTGGCATGAGATAGAATCAGTTTTTAATTAACAGAATTAGTTGCCGAGGTAACTTATCTCGTAATTGCTAGGGGCCCAACTCCATGAATATTGAATAAGGTACCACAAAACTGGTAAAACGTGGACAGGATCCTTTTCGGCATTCCATTCAACAATTTCAAACCTCATTTTGCACACCAGTCCCGAGTTAAACGTTGCTATGGGCCGTATGTTAGGTATGGTTGGCATGGTGATCAGTCTTATGGGTGTGGTGTATTTTCTATTATCATGTTTATACACGTATTATTTATTGATACTATGCGCGAATTATTCAGAAAATATTATAAAAATAGCTAATTAATGCAACTTGCTCGTGGGACGTCATGAATACTCATTATAATAGCTAATGAGATTCATAATTTTTTTTATAAAAATTAACACAAAATTGGTAATATCTAAAAACGATTGTAGATATTGTGAAAGCCAACACATTTCCTTTTGAAATTCTATCGAAACATGATAACTTGAAATTCATTCTGACTTTAGTTCGACTTCAAAAAAATGACATTGCTGTTTTTTTATTGTAATAACGAGTAAATAATCGATTATTCCATTGCATAGTGTGGTGCATGCGTTCATAACATTTACTAATTAATCACTATTATCATTCAACTCACCTATTGTCAGATTCCACCATTTCTGTGGTATTTGCTTCCGTTGTATTTCTGTAAAAGAACATCGTGTTCATATAAATAAAATAAGCGAGCTAACGAACTTCTAATAGGCTGCATTTTTTTATACAGAAGAATCAACCAATGATTATGCATTTATCAATATTATAAGCTAATAACTATACCAATATAAAACTCACTTGTATTTTATAATTGTGACATTTTTGTAAATCGTCTCAGTTTCCAACGTTCTGCACCCATAGATATTTTCAAACTGTAAGTGTAATAAAATTAGCCCACGGGCTAAGAAAGGTTCCGGGGAAACGTTTAGTTTCAAGCCACAATCTTTATCATCAACATTGCTGTTTTGACTTTCACGGTTATTGAAAGTCAAATTTAAGGTGACCATTGAAAGTGCAATATATGATTTTTCATTTGAAACTGCCGATATTTGAACACTATCTTGAAGCGTTTTAGGAGTTTACTCCATACAGCTTCCATTATGAAAATGGAGTCAAAAGATCAAAGTCAATGTCGTAACAATATTCAGCATATATAATTTCCTATGTATCCATTATTGATTCCTAAGCTGTAAAGTCAATACTGAGTGTGGTATTAGCCATTTTGTGCTCTGGCCTTGGAAATAAGGTCAAAGGTCAACATCAAGGTCATGAGAATATTCAGCATACATCATTTCCGGTATGTATACAATCCATTCCCAAGCTGTAATGTGGATAATAAGCAAGATATTCACTATTTTGTGCTCCGATGTTCAAGGTCATGAGAATATCCATAATATATCAGAATATATCATTTCCTATATGTGCACAGTTGATTCCTAAGTTGTAAAGTCGATAATGAGCGATACATTAGCCATTTTGTGCTCCGCTCCTGAGAATAAGATCAAAGGTCAAGTTGAGGTATTCGGCATACATAATTTCCTATTATGTCCCCAATATCAGCCATTTTGTGCTCTGGCTTTGAAAATATGGCCAAGGGTCAAATTCAAGGTCATGAGAATATTCAGCATATATCATTCCCCATATGTCCACAATTGATCCCTGAGCTGTAAAGTCGATAATAAGCAATATATTAGCAATTTTGTGCTCTGACCTTGAAAATGAGGTCAGAAGTCAAATTCAAAGTCATAAAAAATTTCAGCATATATCATTTCCTATATATTTACCATTGGTCCCTAAGATTTAAAGTCATTTTGTCGTTTTGTGCTCTGACTTTGCAAGAAGGGTCAGAAGTCAAGTTCAAGGTCATGAGAATATTCAGCACATATCATTTCCTATAGGTGCACAGTTAATTTCTAAGCCGTAGTCGATAATAAGTAAAGTATTGGCCATTTTGGGCTCCCACCTTGAAAATGAGGTCAAAGGTCAAATTCAAGGTCATCAGAATATTCAGCGTATATCACTACCTATATACAAAATTATTTCCCAAGCCCTAAAGTCGATAATGAGCCAGATATTAGCCAATTTGTCCTGTGACGTTGAAAATTAGATCAAAGGTTGTATTCATGAAAATATCCATATCGTTTCTTATATGTCCACCATTGGTCTCTAATCTCAATATTAAGTGAGCTACTAGGAAAAGCGTGTCCCACTATAAAGCATAGGAGAAAATAACATGGGAAAGTCCTATTTGGGACCTGTTGAAAAAATTAGCCCAAGGGCTAAGAAAGGTTACCGGACAATATACATTTTAGATATTAGCCTTTTGTCCTGTGACCTTGAAAATAATTTTTCAACAAATATATCACTTCTAGTATGTCCACAATAAAGTCCTAAGCTGTAAAGTCGATAATAAGTGAGATATTAGCCATTCTGTGATCGGTGATGTGACCTAGAAAATGAGGTCAAAGTTCAAGTTCTGAAAAGATTGAGTATATATCATTCCTCTATATTCGCAATTGATTCCTAAGCTGTAAAGATGATAATAAGCGAGATATTAGCCATTTTGTTCTCTGACCTTGAAAATTGGATCAAAGGTCAAATTCTAGATCACCAAAATATTCAGCATACATCATTTCCTATATGATCACTATGGACCCCTAAGCTGTGAATTTGATAATAAGAGAGATATAAACCATTTTGTATTCTGACCTTGAGAATAAAATGACTGGCCTTGAAATTTAGGTCAAAGGTCAAATTCAAAGTCATGAGAATATTCAGAATATATCATTTCCTATATGTTCACAATTGATTCCTAAGCTGTAAAGTTGATAATAGGCAAAATATTAGCCATTTTGTCCTGTTGACCTTGAAAATGAGGTCAAAAGTCAAATTCAAGGTCACTAGAATATTCAGCATATATCATTTCCTATATGTTCACAATTGATTCATACGGCGTAAAGTCACTAATAAGCAAGATATTGGCCATTTTGTCCTGTGACCTTGAAAATGAGGTCAAATTCAAGGTCACAAAAATATTCAGCATATATCATTTCCTATATGTTCACAATTGATTCCTAAGCTGTAAAGTCGATAATAAGCGAGATATTAGCAATTTTGTCCTGTGACTTTGGAAATGAGGTCAAGGTCAAATTCGAGGTCACGAGAAAATTCAGCATATATCATTTCCTATATGTTCACAATGTATTCCTAAGCTGTAAAGTCGATAATAAGCGAGATATTAGCCATTTTGTCCTGTTGACCTTGAAAATGAGGTCAAAAGTCAAATTCAAGGTCACTAGAATATTCAGCATATATAATTTCCTATATGTTCACAATTGATTCATACGGCGTAAAGTCACTAATAAGCAAGATATTGGCCATTTTGTCCTGTGACCTTGAAAATGAGGTCAAAGGTCAAATTCAAGGTCACAAAAATATTCAGCATATATCATTTCCCATATGTTCACAATTGATTCCTAAGCTGTAAAGTCGATAATAAGTGAGATATTAGCAATTTTGTCCTGTGACCTTGGAAATGAGGTCAAGGTCAAATTCGAGGTCACGAGAAAATTCAGCATATATCATTTCCTATATGTTCACAATGTATTCGTAAGCTGTAAATTGGATAATAAGTGAGATATTAGCCATTTTGTCATGTGACCTTGAAAATGAGTTCAAAGGTCAAATTCAAGGTCATGAGAATATTCAGCATATCATTTCCTATATGTTCACAATGTATTCCTAAGCTGTAAAGTGGATAATAAGCGAGATATTAGCCATTTTGTCATGTGACCTTAAAAATGAGGTCAAAGGTCAAATTCAAGGTCATGAGAATATTCAGCATATATCATTTCCTATATGTTCACAATTGAATCCTAAGCTGTAAAGTCGATAATAAGCGAGATATTAGCCATTTTGTCCTGTGACCTTAAAAATGAGGTCAAAGGTCAAATTCAAAGTCACGACAATATTCAGCATATATCATTTCCTATATGTTCACAATTGATTCCTAGTCTCTAATCTCAATATTAAGTGAGATATTAGGCTTAATGTGTCCCATTATAAAGCATAGGAGAATTTAACATTGGAAAGTCCCATTTGGGCCGAGTTTGGGCCCAAAATGGCCCACTTCGAGCGATTCAAGGGCAACAAAATTTATACATGTCACAGAGGTACATATGAGGAATGTTATGCATGAATAAGAAAAAAAATTACTGAACAGATTTTGAGAAAACGACAGCCAAAGTCCAAAATTGGCCATTTTTCGACGAAAACGGCCGCCATTTTGAAATAATTGCGAAAATCAAAAAACTAAAAAATACTTCCCTCTCGAAATATTTTTAGGCATTTTTGTGCAAAATTTCAGAAAGATTCGATCGTAAACTTTAAAGATAAAAATGTAGACGGACGACGACGGACGACGACGGACGACGACGACGGACGACGGACGCAACGCCACGGCAATAGGTTATCGGACCAAAGGTCCGGTAACCTAAAAATCAAAATGGCCGCCATACGCAGACCAGTGATTCAAGGGCAGCAAAACGGATAAACCAGATGTATATGAAGGCAATCTTTTGAAACAAAAATATTAAATCTGACCAGACTGCCCAAATCAGAAATTTGCCATTTTTCGTCGAAAATGGCCACCATTTTGAATAAAGGGCGAAAATAAAATAAAACCCCAATAATACCTCCCTCTTGAAATATCTGTAAGCATTTTTGTGCGAAATTTCAGAAAGATGTGTCGTAAACTTTAAAGATAAAAATGTAGACGGACGAGGATGGACAACGGACGCAAGGCCATGGCAATAGGTTATTGGACCAAAAGCTTCGGTAACCTAAAACAGACCATAAATGATTTGTCGAGTGGCATATATGTGATATAATTGATAATTACCATTTGTTTGATAATATAAGTTGTATCCAAATACATCGGCGATGTCACAATTTCAAACTGGGAAGAATACTCCAGGTATATGATCATTGAGCCATTGTATGCGTATTCTGTATCCGCATTCGGATCCACAATGGGATTACACACTAAAAACGATAATCATTGACGTCACACAAGTTTGTTCATACCATGTACGTGTATTTTTTTTACAATAGATTCAACAAGAATAGAACAAAGTTGGATCTCATAACATGTACAGCTTTCAGGTGAGCCTTCTGTTGTTTTTCTTTAACATATTTCTATTTTATTTACCAGTATTTACTGGTAGGTAATATAAATGAATTTCAATTATATTCTACCATTAATTACCTGTATGTTCACAGTGGGCCCCGTAGTATAGATCTCCACACGTACACGTGTAACTGTTGACCAGATCGTGGCACCGGCCTCCATGTTCACAAGTGGTCGGGGTACAATCGTCTATATCTAGGAATTAAATATTCATCCTAATTGTTATTACCCTCGCCCCGATAGGGGGCCAAGGTATTGCATTTGGGTCTGTCTGTTTCGCTTTCTGTCTCTCTGTTTGTTTGTCTGTCCGGGCATGTATCACGAGGTAAAATATTCTGATTGGCTTGAAAATTGATGGGATTAATTGGCAGCTCCGTGCCTTTGTCCTCGATTTCGGGGGAAATCAGGTGTAAATGGTTGTCATGACAATGTAAAACACTCAGTTCATATTATGGGGCAATGGCAAACGCATCGGAAATGACATTGACGTTTGACCTTGAAGTGTTCACCAGGGGTCAAGGTCAAGATCATTTACAAATCTTCTAGCACTGCATCGAGTAGTATATCGTTGGAAAGTCTTGAGTCAACAATTCAAGATGAACCTTATTTTTTGCGCTACGGCGTATAGTGATGTCACAATGACGTCATAAACATCGAATTTCCGTTATTTCAAAATGACATAATATAATTTTTCAAAATGGCATGAAACTGCTTCAAAGTTGATATGCATCTTACCGGACCAGAACTCTATAAGATGACCTATCATGGTCAAGGTCACTGAGAACCCGTAACACACATTTTTGTTGATAACTTCGTGTCAAAGCGAGGTAGAGATGCGGCTGGACCGTAACATGCAGGAAAGAAATTGCAATCACATGTGTATTTCAAATTTCCATTCGATCTCGAGTTGGTGAGATAATTGATATCAAGTTGTCATGATGTCAAGGTCAAATCTTTTGAAATATGTCGAGTAATATACAATAAGGAAGGTCTTGAGCCCTAGGTTTCAGATATATCTCATATTTGGCGGCACGACATACAGTGACGTCAAAATGGCGTCATAAACATAAAGTTATCAGAATTTGAAACGTCACAACATTGTCAAACATGCATGGAATCAATTGAAACTTGATATGCCCCTTATAAAACGATTCGTGATGTCTATTTTATTTTCGGTCAGTAACAAAAAGAAAAAAAAAGTCTGCAAACACGTTACTGGAATGATGCGTTAAAAAGGTGTTCAACCTGTAAATTGACTAAGTCAGTGGGGCGAGTGTCTGCAATCTCTCTAACCGATGCAATATTGATAGCCTGGCTCATACATAATGCAGAACTTAAGTTATGAATTTGAATTTTTCAGGTGTCATACAATTTACATTCATACTCAAATTTCACGCATCTTTTTTGTAATAGGGTGTGAATGATTATAGCATTCATATATACACAAAATACTTACTGAAACAATAAACTTATTTCCGCAGTGTTGGCGGGTGAATAACGAATAAGTTGGTAAATAGTGCCAGTGCATACACAATGATTCGGATGACTAATTTGGCAGAGTTTGGGTGTGAATACTATATACTGACTAGTTTGACATCTCCTTCCCGTGAAACCCGTAGCACATGTACAGTTAAAGTTGTTGAGGTCGTCCGTGCACGTTCCCCCGTCTCCACAGAGAGCTACAGGACGTCCGAAACTGTCCAGCACTGCGCAGTCATCGACGTCTGGAATAGAATGTCGCAACTTTTTGCAAGACAGCACTCGCTCCAATACCGTAGTTTAAAATTGGGTAATTGAATGGCAGAGAAGTACATATTAATGAGCAAATGAATACTTATCAGTTCTGTGTGTATGTAAAACTATGTAATTGCAGGGTTTGAGAAGAGGAATCATGCAAGTTCCGCCACAAACATGTTATTCCTATATATATCCTTCAACGTGGGATGAAATATGCACTTCATTCGTGTGTGAACGCATGTATGACGACCATCACTTACCGACACACCCGCTTATGCTGGGTGCATAGCCATCAAAACACAGACAACTGTAAGACCCGTCTAAATCCTGACATTTCGAACGACTTGAATTACAGTTGTTCGTTTCGTTTTTGGAACATTCGTCAACGTTTAGACAGGTGGCGCCGCTGTACCCGGAAACACATTGTGTACAGCCAATAACGTTGTCACAAACTGACTCGCTTTGGCATCGTTCGCAAATCATTTCGCAGTTTGGGCCCCATCTCAAAGCAGTGCATTCTGCAATTAAACGAATAATAATAATAACATTATATATTTTATCCAACATACATAATACGAAAACAACGAT
The DNA here is from genome assembly GCA_949152475.1 of Terebella lapidaria. Classification (NCBI taxonomy): domain Eukaryota; kingdom Metazoa; phylum Annelida; class Polychaeta; order Terebellida; family Terebellidae; genus Terebella; species Terebella lapidaria. Next base: position 9,059,728 of record OX424567.1, read on the forward strand.
AAGTACGTTTTAAAAATTAGCCCAAGGGCTAAGATAGGTTACCGGACAATATATAATATCTAATTTGTCCCGTGGCCTTGAAAATAAGGTCACTGGTCAAATTCAAAGTCACGAGAGTATTCAGCATTTCCTAAACGTTCATAATTGATGAATAACCTGTAAATTCAATAATACGATTAGTCATTATGTCCTGTGACCTTGAAAATGAAATTAAAAGTCAAATTGAAGGTCATCAGAATATTCGGCATATACATGTATCATTTGTTGCACGTCCACAATTGAATCCTAAGTTGTAAGATTGATAATAAACAAGATATTAGCCATTTTGTCCTGTGAGACCTTGAAAATGAGGTCAAAGGTCATATTCAAGGTCACGACAATATTCAGCCTATATCATTTCCTATATGTCCACAATTGATTCCTAGTCTGTAAAGTACTAAGCGAGATATTAGCCAATCTGTGCTCTGGCCTTGAAAATGAGGTCAAAGGTCAAATTCAAGGTCACGACAATATTCAGCATATATTTCCTATATGTCCACAATTGAATCCCAAGCTGTAAAGTGCATAATAAGCGAGATATTAGCGATTTTGTGCACTGACCTTGAAAATGAGGTCAAAGGTCAAATTCAAGGTCACGAGAATATTCAGCATATTTCATTTCCTATATGTCCACAATTGATTCCAAGTCTCTAATCTCAATATTAAGTGAGATATGAAGAACATTGTGGCCCATTATAAACCATAGGAGAATTTAACATGGGAAAGTCCTATTTGGGCCCCGTAAAAACATCAAAATGGCCGCCACACGCAGACCGGCAATTCAAGAGCATTGAAACTTATACACATTATAAGGATACATGAGGGGAACATTTTGAAATTAAAATCTAAAAACTGATCAGACAGTTGAGAACATGCAAAAACGGTCATTTTCGGCATAAAGATGGCCGCCAAAACTGCCTAATCGATTCAATAAAAAAAATGAAAAAACGTCTGGGGGTATTGACCCAATACATATTCACACAAATTTATGGACAAATTAATCAGCCCGAACAAAAGATAAAAAATGTTAACAGCTAGATGATGTGGCGGACGACGACGACGGACGACGGACGAAAAACCACGACAATAGCTTATCGGCCCTTATGGGCCAGTAAGCTAAAAATGTGGACGGACGACGCCGACGTCGATGCAGACGACGCCGACGACGGACGCAACGCCATGCCAATAGATTATCGGACCATAGGTCCGGTAACCTAAAAATGCCTCAAAAAGTGTCCAAAATGTGTGCCATTCAATGGATCATCCACTGCATCAGCACTATGCCATGTTGCCATCAGGGAGACGCCTCCGGGCTCCGGTGTGTAGAACTCGTCGCTACAGATTGTCTTTTGTGCAGGTTATAACAGTGTGATGTGTAGAATGTAGTTCAATGTATTGGTTAAGGTATGTGAATTGTATTTCTTAGCAGAATGCAATATTTACTTGAACAGGATCGTCCGTCTGTGTTTGGTGTGTAGCCTGCATTACACGAGCAGTTGTATCCGCCGTCGGTGTTAATACAGTCCGCATTGACGTCACACCAGTGTCTGTTCGAGTCATTCAACGGTAGGGCGCATTCATCGATGTCTGGATAAAAATAAAGTAAACCAATCATGCGAAATTGGAACTAAATATAAGCCAATATTCCCGTCTTTTCCCTGAGGGCTATATACCTGTATATACACATACCTGTACAGTTGACTCCTGAGCTGTCCAATTCGTATCCATTGTCACAAAAACATTCAAAACTGCCGTCCATATCCAAGTCAGCACATCCAGACTGACAGGCCATGTTTGCACACCCCATCCGTGTCGCCTCGTCTGAAATGTTTCACCAACGATTTTAGAAATAAATGAACGAAATTCGAACTTTTTTCCCCAAAAACATTGAATAACAAAGTTCAAAAATCATTTATATGTATTATAGACTATATTCAATTGTGGAGCCTAACGTTGAACTTAATCAGGACAAGTTTCCCCATATTTAGAAGCCTAAATATAGCAAAAAAACTAGATACGATGCAACAAAATATGGTTTTGCAAGACCCCCCCCCTCCCTCCTCTCTCTCTCTCCAACGCATTGAACATGCGAGTATTGACCTTGTTGACACGTCCTTCCGTCGGTGTTTAGGTTATATCCCTCGACACAACTGCAGATAAAGCCGCCGTCAGTATTGTTGCATTCTTGGTCACAACCAGCGATACCCAACTCGCATTCGTTGATATCTATGGATCCGAAGGGCAATTACCTTCTTATTCAATATTATTTTTCATTGCGTAATATGGGTGAACGGGAAAGGTTGATGTATACTCTGAATTTTCTAACCCGTTTGTACAGTTTTTGTTGATATTTTTGTGACGCTAAATGGTACCATGTTATAACTCGGCATACTTCATCCTTCAATGTCAAACAATATTTTCTACTGAATTTCTTTCTTGTATTGCAAAAGAAAAAAAAAAAAATTGTCAATATTTTTTTTTTTTTGAATTTTTTTGTTGGGCGAACCCATTTTTGTGTATGCAGTGCAACCTAATTATGGGGTGTGATATATATAGAACTGTGGAGTTCCATTCCGGTTTGGGACTTTATGACATGGCTATGTCACACGCTTCCATCATACTGTTCATGGACCTGGCATGGGGGTGTCCCTACCAGACCATGGAGCTATTTTGGTGTCAACCAGGCCCGGTGATCATAGCACCTGTGGATCCTACGGTGTATTCATTCCCAGTCCTGAGTCATACCATCAGGAAATCCCCCAATATCGTACTCGTAGGTGAGTTCACGCGCGGCTGAGTGGTCAGCCGTATGTCCAGGGACCTACAGTCCCGGACCTGCGGTCCGAGGCATGCAAGTCCTACGGACCTGCATGCCTAAGATTGGTAATCTATAGGACCTACATTCCTGGGACCTGCAATCCTAGGATTGGTTGTCCCCAACCAACCAATTAAACCTGGGTTTATTCCCAGAACTCTAAATCCGACGAATCACTGTTCCTAGGAGTGGAAGTCCATTGGATTACCATTTCTAGGAATGGTAATCCTGCGGACTTGTAATACTACGACTACCATTCCGTTTACACCGGAAGATTGTACAACAGCTACCAAATGCGCAAAATCGTGTGTGGATCCAGAAATTCAATGATAAGATTAAACTCAACATTGGGGAAGATTGCCAACTTTATTTTAATTTTCGCGATAGAAGTTTGAAATTCCGTAGAATATTGCTGTTTGACTTGTAGATGAAGTATGCCAACAGCGTTCCGTTTACACCGGAAGATTGTACAACTGCGACCAAATGCGCAAAATCGTGTGTGGATCCAGAAATTCAATGATAAAACTAAACACAACTTCGCGATAGAAGTTTGAAATTCCGTAGAAAATTGCTGTTTGACTTGTAAAGGAAGTATGCCAAGTTTTTTAACGATACCACTTTAGCATTGTAAAAATGTCAACAAAAACGCTGTAAAACGAGTTAAAAATCGGAGTATACGTAATTTGAGAAACAATATTTGGGCCGTCCAGAAGTGGAACGATTGGACGGAATAATTAGTAATTTAATGAAGTATAGTGAAATATCCAAAACACCAGACTAGAGTTTCGGATCATATTAAAGAAAACACGATGTATGATTGATGACAGTTAATGCACATAGAAAGCGTTAAGTTTGTAGTCCATGATATACAACATATATTAATTGCACAGATCCTGACATAGGGTTATGTCAATACCTTTACAATGAGTGCTGTTGATAGGTGAAAAACCGTCAAAACAGTCGCACGAGAAACTACCGTCGGTGTTTATGCATCTCTGCTCACAGGTGTTGTCCGCGCCAGTAGCACATTCGTCAACATCTGCCAGAGATTGCCACAAATTATGATGAATATATATCTTATTTGAATAAGGTAAGTCAATCAAATGATATACACGTTTACAGCTCGGTATGTTGGTATTGAATTCATGTATATTTTTTATCATTATGAACTGTATACAATAAATGGAACATGTGTTCGATCAGCAACATACACGCTAGCATAAAAATGACTATTCATCCAAATAATTTCTAGGGCTAATAAATTCTGAAAGCTACATTCGGACTAAGTCCAGTTTGTGTATACATATACATGGTAATATAGGGAATCCACCTGAAAACTGTCATGAAAAGGAGGGAAACAACTAGGATCGATTAAAATATCTGAAAATCAAAGGCAAAGTTCTGTTGTTGTAGAACTCGTTTAGATCCCAAAGTACATAGCTAATTTTGTTTGAGAGCAAGTCGATTCTCCAAAGTTTGCTGGTAATATTTACCGTAAACTTGAACAATGCGATGCTAAGGTCTAACTGAGATTGCACTTTACACTCTACTTTAATGTACTTTACCGCTTGAAATCTCATACCCATAGGACACCTTGAGGTGAATTGTGTATGAAAAACGTCGAATTTCAAACATATCAGTTTTCGTTAGAACCCGTGGGTGTAGAGCCACTGAAAATCAAATGCGACTGTGTGGTCTCCTGCCTCACCCCCTCCCCCCACACCACAAAGAAACCCTTCAGGGTTGAAAGTTATCATAAAACATATTGTTAGAATGCCCACTGACATCCGACAATTGTGAAGTTACACTTTTGTCTTTTCAACAATGCCATACGTTCGAGGTTTAAGAACAAGTTTTCATTAAATATAGAAACTTCCGCGTTCAAACTCATATAAACATACATGTATATTAAAGTAGACAACACAACCCCGGTACAACACATTGCTTGCTCTATTTAATGCACATATATTCATATCAAGACTCAAGAGTTCTGTTTTTTCACACTTGCCACCCATGCCTGAAGATATAAAGTAACAAAAACCAAATGAATGTATCTGTTTCATTAACAGAAGTTACAGAACACTTGATCATTTTCAGGAGCATTTAATTCCCAAACACTCACGCTTTATCAAAACACTTCAAAGTAATTTCACAACGAAAAAAAAAATTGGGAGAGAAATACACCGCAACAAATGTACTCAATAGGAAAAGGGTTCTGTCACATCATGTCCAGAAGAAAATGTGTGGAATACATATTCATATCTGCCATGTGACCTGCGAGCACAGCTTCGTTTTGACAGCTTTTATTCTGAGAATTATTATGCGGGAACTCGCATACATATATGCTCCATTATTCAATGATCAAAAATTCCTACTTACCGACACACTTGGTGCGACCTATACTATCGGTGGAGAGAGTGTACCCATCAGGGCAGCCTATACATTGATACCCCGGGCCGTCCGGATTCATGAGGTGTTCAGATATATTAAGATCCAGACAATCCACTGGACATAAAGCGTCCTGCTCACAAAAGTCATAGTCTTCTTCGCATGTGGGGCCTGCGAGCAAGTAGCAGGTCAACAGAAAAAGACATATTTATACACAAGATAATATTTATGAGATATTTATACACAACATCGTGTTGAAAACATTAGGCCTATTACACACGCGAGAATAATACCGGATGATAAGGTTGAATAACATACTCAATAAATAGGCCTATGTATATGTCTCAACTTATCAATGAAGTTCAACGTGTGTTGAATGAATTTTCTAATTTGATTTGGCCGAAACTCACCAGTGTAAAAAACCTCGCACGTACAGGTCCTAACGTGGAACTTGTCGGTGACTCTTACGGACTGTGTGTCGGCGGAACAGCTTCCCTTGTCGGTCGCACAGTTACAGAAGTCTACGATGACTTCGAGTGGAACGGCGGGTGTGCCCTCCGAGTTCACCCCCGTGAATCTGAATGGGGAAGGAAGGGAGGGGGTGGGTGGGGTGATAGACGCAGGGGCTTCATGAACTGTGATGTAACATTCCAGTTCAAGTTAAAATCCAGGATTTTTATGGAAAAATTTGCACGTCTCAAACCGAAATAGAATTCATGACTCATTCTTGATATGCGTGATTGACCGTGCATCGAACGAACGGGAAACTTTTGAATGTATATAAGTCTACAATAATATTCCAGAATGGATCTGGAAACCGTCAATATTCCCTATTATTGATCACGAGTTCCACTTACGTCATGTCGAAGGGCCGCACGTTATGATCGGGTGGATTCCACTTTAACGCTCCATTGGCTGCGTCAAAACTCGAACCAGCCGGTAGGGTAAAGTTAGCCGTTATGGTGGTCGTGAGGCCGGACGTACTGTTAGCGGTCACGGTTAGAGTCGCGTTCTTGCCCACTTGTACGGTTATGGTTCCTGGGCCCATGAGGATCGGGTGTTCTTTATCTATTGAATTGTGAAGATTTTTTTTATTTTCAGAAAATAACATTTATAATCGCGTAGGCCTACTATTCTAAATTGTCTAAATAATTATACGTGAACATATTATCTACAGAGAGTAATTTGCATAAATCCTACGATTCACCTAGGTCTAAAATATATGCCATGCATTTATAATTATATATTTTTCTTTTTGGAAATATTAAAACAAACATTTGTCATAAAAGCTCGCTGAGATAGGTGGAAGAAAGAAAGGTATTATTTACGTCGGTTGTGAAACACAATTAAACAGGCCAATATTCAACGACTTGGCACAATGCGAAACGAAATTATATAGTAACTACTATGATACAATATTTATGCAAATGGTTTATCAAAGAATCACTGATGTACCTAGCAAGGCCTGTTCTTCTTTTTTGACATCGATGACTTCCGTAGTCGACCCCGCGATTTTTTCGTTCCCCGTCAATATGAAGTCGATTCTACACTGACGGTTATCCCCGCATGTGTTCACGACATTGCCTGGTAACTTCGAGTAGTCATAACCGTCTGGTTCCACACAAGCCCCCACATACCCCTCAGGCGTGTCAAACATGTCGAAGGTCTCGGTCGTGGTATAGTGAAACAGCGCCTCCAGTCTTGACACCCTCCCTGCGTGTAGTGAAATAGATTTGATGTATTGACACGATGCAAGTGTAATGCTGGAAATGTTTACATTATTAGCCGTAATCGTATTAATATCATATGCAACAATCAGCCAAAACGTACAAGTTTCACCGAATTTATCCCGTATGTCCTCGCAAGAACTGTCAGGTGAAATCCTGGACCCATCCTGGGCCAAGAAATCATCATCTTTATTGCCATTCGGCGTTCCCAGGAGTCCACGCGCGTCGATATTGCGTAACTTCGCAACCGGATAAGTCACGGCAAATACCAACTGTTCCTCGCCTACTTGCGCGTCTATACTCACTCCTGGGTGGGCGAGATGATACCATCATCATGTTGTTGAATGATCATACATGTATATACTGAGATACGATTTATTAATAAATACTCTCTTTGAAGCGTAGTTACGGTCTGTGTAAAATTATGAATTGGATTCTAAATTCTAAAAGTTAATGTACAAATACATTGTGGTATCTTTTTAGAAATGATGAAAAATCTTCATTGAAATCGACTCAAGTGTATTCATACATATTGTGAGTCTTGCTAACCTGAGGGCAGAAGCAGTGTCAGAGTTTCTATATTTGTCGAAGTTGATACATTCTTTTTGAATAGTAATCTATTTAGCACTCGGAAATGATTGTGTTCTGCCGAACGAAACCAGCTTGTGAGGGACTCGTCACTCTCTTGTATGTAAATGTCCAGGTCTGTGGAATTTGTCTCAACGATATATTATACAACTAGATGACTGTTGGGGCATTTGGTTTACATTATTAACAATTATTTAGCTTTTGCAATATATATATTTTTGCTTATTAAACTCGGTTCTGACAAAATTGACGTCTAGAATACCTAATATGCAAGTCAAAAAAATAACTAGACTTCCAAATTCCTGAAAGCACGGATACAATGTAGCTACTATACATCTCATCTAGATCACATCATTTCGTAAACTATCTCGTCGTAGAACCTGACCTTCTCCTTCCCCGTCCATGGCCGGGATCAGTTTGATCTGGACACGACTAGCTGACACGGTGTCGTTACCCTGAAATTCCGTCTTGAACGAATCCTTGAAGGCCAAAGCTTCCCACACCGTAGCTGCTATTGGTTCGCCATCCTGGTTCTTAGCGCGCCTCGTCCGACCTACACAAAGGAGACAATTAAAGCTGGACAATAAAACTTTCACGATTCCAACCTACACCGAGGAAGCAATTAAAGCTGGACGATAATGATAAAGCATTCAAAATGTTTATCGTTGGTTCATTTTTATTTTGTTTTAGTAACTTGACTATCAATGATGACATTTTCATTATAGAGTTACATTTACACTATTCTCTATGTAGGTCTTCTACATTTCTTGTGATATTCTTTTTATTGTGATATTGTAGCCAAGTTCATGTCCCTACCTTGTATTTGCAGTGTGTCGGATTTGATGAGCCAGAACTGTCCCAAACCCTGGTACGTGTAGAGGTTCCCGTCTATTGTGGCTACGTGAGGATCCCCCATCCCGTATGCTATCCAAAAGGACAAATATAATATGCGTACTATTTATGTATATTTTTGTTTATACGCAACACGGGAAGGCTTTGTTGTGCCAGTCATGAAGAAATCGGCGAAACCTACATAAAGATAGATATAAATGTAATGTATAGAAAAATAATGAGCACATTATAGGGTTAGGCCTATTTCTGAATGGAAATAATTCCTTACAAATATCTGGTGGGACATAATTCTGGCAGTCATCCGATGGCCGGACTTCATAGAAGTAGTCGCAGTTATCAGACATCTTGCAGCACCATTTCTTGGGTTCTTCGTCGAACAACTCGTAGTTGGAGGTGTAGTAAAGTGGGTGATAGCGCAGCAGGGAGCCCGCCTCGAACGTCTTCGTGGTAATCAGGGAACTGTAGCCGCTAGGATCGCTCGCGTCGGCGCGGTAACAGCACCTCTATAATATTACGTTATAAAGTATGAAGTACATATTTTTTTAGAAAAAGGAAAAAATAACTTCACAACACTCTGTACCCTGATATTCTACAGTCCGTACCGCAATAATTTATCCTTACCCTTGCGAAGATTGATCCTGGATCCGTAGTGGTGGCACACCCTGTAGTACTGTTGTACGAAAAGGCACTGTCAAAGAATGTCTGTTCGAAGAAACACGGGCATTTGGCCAAGAACTCATCGTTTTTGCGTATACTGAGGAGTTGCGCATTTTCAATACAGTTCCATTCACAACATTTCGACTCTGGACTGTCCTTAGTCAGCTCCGCGTCAGTGCTGAGCCGGAAAACATATCGTCCAGTGGTTTCTGTGACAGCAACGGAAGGTGCTCAAGTTTATTTTTGTTACAGTGGCAATGCAAAGAGATGGAGGCGTATGTGTTTGGAGAATGGTAAGCAATTCAGTTTTTACTCTCTGTTGAAGGATGACATTCATTAGTGACTGATTTTTTCCTCTCAGCATTTATGTTATCCTCTTGGAAAAACAAACTCGGTAACAATTCTCTTATACATTTCACTTTACATGGGATCTTCAAAACTTTACTATACTCAAGTTCAACACAGAATCTTGTACGATTTTCGGCCATAACTTCGTTTAGGTATGGAAGCCAAGAATGGCCGCCGAGTATTTTTTTATTTCTTTTTTTTCGGCCAGATTTTTTATTTTAAATACTGAGAAATATCTTCAAAATACTTAGAAATATTTTCAAATTTGTAATTTTTTGGAATTTCCAAATTTTTTTAAAAATTTTTTTTTTTTTCCGAGTTTTCGATTTTTCGTGTTTTCCATTACTTGATTTTTTTCTCGAATTTTTGGGGTTTTTTTTACTTCTGTTTCTTAGACTTTTCAACTTCATTTCTTCAAATTGTCAAATTTCGACATTTCCTTTTTTCGAATTCTCAACTGTTTCATGATTCACAATATAGATTCTGCATATTACACATATAGATTTGAGGACCTAGAATCCAACTAATTATATTTGATATGTGCAGGTTTTTTTTGCTTGATATGATTGTGATCATGATTAAGTTACTAAATGTGAGTACATCTCGGAAAGAACAACAATTTCTTAATCATATGATATTCTAGTGAAGGTTAATTCGAATAATAGAAAGAAAATCGAATAATTGCGCAAGTCTAAAATTTGAAAAGGAGAAAAATCCCAAATTCGAAAATTAAAAAAAAAACCGAAAAGCAGAAGAGTAAAAAAATGAAAAATATTTCTCAGGATTTTGAAGGAAATAACTGCAGAAAATCAATGTCTGAAAAAATACTAGCTGACCGTTCTGGGCTTCCGTATTCAAGATGGTAGGATCAGTTTGAAATTCTATATGTTTTTATTTATATGTTTAAAAATTTAGACTTTTATCGTGAAAACTGAAAAAAGTCTACGATTTACCCCCAATGTTCAATGTTGGATCAGAATCAGATCATGGAAATTGAAGAAAATGGAGATTCCATGGTATTTATTCCGCCAAGAAGTGTAATGTGAGGAAAGATTTGAGTAGCGGACACATACGGGTGTATTCTTATCAAATTCCTACAAATCAACCTTACAAAGTACTGTCCAATTCGAACATCGAACAGTATGCCAAATTTTGTTCTGAATCACAAATTTCATGTTTGAGGTGAAATTTAACATTGGTGTAGATTGTCAATTTTTCAATTTTCAAAATAGAAATCTGGAATTCAATGCAATTATATGATTTTAAGCCAAATGAAAACGGAGTCATGGCCAAAAACCGTGTGAGGTTTTGTGGTTGAACTTGACTTTACCAATGTGTGCAAGTTACTTACCACCTCCCAGCTGAGGCAGCAGTGTGAACGTTTCTTGTCCAGAGGTAGAAAGCTCGGTATAGTTTGTGTTTCTACTCGAGTATCCTTGTCTGTTAGGTCTGGTATTGTCAGAAGTTTTGATTTCCTTGTAGAGGAACACACCGTAAGTCCTATAGCGGACGTAATCCATCGCCAGCACAAGTTGAAACGTTGCCTTCTGCAAGGTGTAAAGTTGTGTTTTCATAGATGGTTGTGTTACAAGAAAAACACGATGTCTTCTAAACGCTGGTACACTGGCACAGTACACAACAATAACTTCATAGTTTATCTTAGTACATTCATTCCAAATATTTACGTGTCCAAACATTTTGGACACGTAAAATGCGCATGAATACGGTAGTCTGTGTCGCTTGTCGTTCCACCTATAAAGCCATTCCTTCCCCACCCGTGCAGAATGCCTGTTGGGCTTACTCGATTTGTTGTACGAAATTGTTACAAAATGTTTTCAAAAATGTTTGAGACACAATTTTTACCTAATTTAAATGTTTGTATTACACCGATATTCTATTGAGTCAATGTAAATTATCTGCGACTCCCAAATAATATTTTTGATTTTATTTTTGGTTTTAGTTCACTTTGAATATTTTAAACATGCTTTCTTTTTTCGCCAATTATCGACACAATTTTGAACCAAACCACATTAAATTGACATAAAGGGGCGAATTCCGTTGGTGCAAATACGACATTGGGGCATAGGGATAAACACACATGTATCGAGATGTTGTGTGGTAACTAACACAATTGTGTAATCAAGCGAATTGTGATCAATTTATTTGCTCATATCAATATTATAAGAATTATAATTATGTATTTGAGAACAGAATGATCATATTGGTTTTCTTTAGTAATCTTTACTCATTTTTCAGAGCAGAGGCATCAGTGGGTATTGAAGTGGAATTTATACCAAGGAGAGGCCATGGAGCTATCTTAGAACAATGATGCCTCTGGCTGCAGGGGACCCCAGACCCACCATCGCAAAGGGCTTGCTTTCTCCCCCCCCCCCTCCCCCTTCTGCCTACATCTCGGATCCGCCCCTATGATCATTGTCAATGTTACGTGCAATATTACTCTTTATGAATTTGTTAGATTGTCAGTAACAAAGAAAAAGGTCTGAACTTGTTCTGAATACGATGGTGACACAGTGTTTTTCACGTGCGAAAAATATAAACGCTGGTGTATATCGATATCCAGAGTATTGGTACTTTGGATGGAATTATTTTTGTATCAGTGTACCAGTTTACCAGCGGTACCAGCGTTTAAAAGACATCGAGATAAACAAGACTTAGTATGCTGTTGTTTAGAGAAACAGTCCTCGAAAATGAAGGATACCTCTTTAGGGTTGAAAGTCCGGTCACTGACGTTGTAGAAGGAGACATTGGCCCAAGTGGCAGTGATGATTGCGTTAGGTTTGAAGGCTGTGTCTCCGGTCTGAGCGATCTCAGCCTCGAAACTGTCAAATAATGTTTCTTCGATATCTGATTGATCGGAATTCTTGCAAAGTTTCTCGTAGGTCTGGTAGTAGATGATTCCCGTGTTCTCGCCCGTGGAGCCCACGGTAGTGAAGTCCATCCAGAGAGGAGCTATCATCGCCAGGTCAGGTTTGGCAGTGTTCGGTGGCATGGCAACGGGTGTGAAACTCTGGAAATCTCGCCCCAATGTGATGTAACCGTTCGTATTGATCTGTGTTATGAACAGTCCAAAAATGATCATATCAAGGGGCATACTTGTATCAGAATCCGCTGCAGATAGCTTGAATATTCTCGAGTGTTTCACCATACTCAGTACACCACACTTTTTGCATTCGTTTACACAGTTTTTCCTGATATGTTTGCGATACTGAATGATAATAAATTGTCATGTTTTTCTTGGGAGTCAAACGACAATCTACCAGACTTCTATCACAGTATTTCAAACATTCCCAGGCTGCCAGAAGTTATAACGCGATGCCATTCAGCATCGCAGACGTATGAAGAGAAAACGGAGTGAACCAGTTACGAGAACCTGAGTAGATTTATAAAGATGTACATTTTGTTTTGGTAGTACTTACATGTATTTGGCTATAATGGTGTCCGAATAAGTTAAAAGGATGTGGTAGCCGAACCAGTTTGGAATTGTCGTCGGAGTTTTCAAATGTCAAATCTGAAGTTTCCTTCCCGTATGGAAACAAATTCGTGGTTTCTGGGGAAACGTGTAAATAGTAATGCTTCAGACCCAAATCTGAATGTTTGTGATTAATCCCTAGCGTTCTCTAGACTCAATCTTATTAAAGTAAGCCAAATAACTTACTGATATCGCAAAGAGTTCCGGTGAAAGAATCCGGACATTTGCAGACGAACTGTGACAAGCCTTTCTCCGAAAAGCAAGTCGCACCATTGGAACACGGACCAGAATCACACGGGCTGGTCTCAGCTGCAATAATAACAATAATAATAATAATTGTTCGGCGACCCCACGATAAAGAGGTATAGGCTACCCCATTACTGGAGTGACACCGAATGTCTTATGAATCCGCCCGCACTGCAGCACCATAACCGTGGTGTCACAGCAACAGCATTACCCGGTGGTAGAGTTGGAGCAGCTGTGGTTGGTTCGGGGGTCGTCATTGGGGCTTGCGTGGTGTTGGCTGTAGGCAGAATTTGTATGTGGAAATTATTAAATAACTTCGCCAGGTAGGATATATTTATATTTTTTGATATAAAAAAGTACAGTCGACAATAATATCCGAGCGACAGAAAAAAACTCTACACCCAGATATCAATATCAGTATAGTGTCCGGCAAGGAAACAATGTTTGCCTCGTTGTACTCTGGTAATCTTAACCGAACCAGTTAAAAAATATATAGGTTTCTAAGTTACTAACTTACTGCATATGGTGTCCGTTAACTGGTCGCAAAAACTACCATCACAACCTTCCCGAATATCAGCCTTGAATTTCGTTTGGTCCTGGCAAACATCTGTACTAACGCAGAATCGCCTGAACTGGATTATATCATACTGTGCGTTGAATGTCGCCTCCGCCTTGCAGCACGTCTAATGTTGAAAATTTGAAGTATTCGATTAAGAACGGAACAAGTCTACACGTACATGCACATACGGTGGGTTTAGGAGAGTTTTTTTTCTAACATGGGTCACAATTTCGAAGCAATTACTCACATTAGCGCTATCTGCACAAGCCTCGAGATGTGCTATTGAGTCACAATGTGCGCGCGCATCCGTCGCATGTGTGACGTCACATACTGGACATGCGCGGTAGATGCAGAGTGGTTGCTGTGTTGTTGGATCCGGGTCTACAGATATAATAAATACCATTAAAGAGAGTATTATTACGTAAGTAATTACTTGAGAATATTTCATTTCCATTTTACCATCTTATTCGAGAATGTATAATGGACATACATCTGTGTTGACAGTTGGGCCCGTAGTATAGATCGCCACACGTGCACGTGTAATTGTTGACAAGATCGTAGCACGTGCCTCCATGTTCACACGGGTTCTGTTTACAGTCGTCTATATCTATAGATATATATATATGTATTTACCTATACTGCCAGTACAGATTTTGATGATGGCAATCGAAAATCTGACATCAAACACTTTTGGGATACACATGTACCGTATACACAAAGTTCGAAAACATAAAGTTATCTGAAAGCGTCTTGTCATATCGCACGTAAAATAAGTTGACGCCAAGGGCCACTGCTGCGGGGCTGTAGCGCTATCAGTATTCTCCATGAAAATAAACATAAGGTAGGTGGATGACCAATTCGATTGATTTGCGACGGAAACTAGAAAGAAATGTACTGTTTTGGAACATCTGAAAATCAATTCCACCTCCGGAATCTTCTGTGTACTCGATCTTTCTATCTGTCATGCAAAATGCAGACCTTTTGCAATAATGTTCAACTGTGTTCTCACCAGCTGCCCATCAAAGCTAGAAAATACCGCTAGACAATAAATCATAATGAAGCTTGCGTAAAAAAGTTCACTTTTGAAAAAGTATTACATTCGTTGATGAAGTCTTTTTAAAAGGATTCTTATGGAATAGTCTGTAACAACTAATACCTCGCGAGGGACTTGAACAGTATGCCTCGCGGGGATAACATTCCCTTCATTGGGCAAATAGTTTCCCTCCCAGCTGAAGTATTTTCTATCTGGATCTATTACTAGTATATTATAATGCATTCTTCTGGGAACCATCTATAGATTTCTCGTTAATGCTGGTAAAACAAATATATATGTTATACATGGTGTAGTAATTTTAGCGACTGTAAACCCCCGTCCCTCCCGCGCATACATATTTCACAACAAACATTCATTCTACATGACTTACATACAGGACAGGTACAGACTATACGATCACAAGCATAAACTCCATGTAGTCATGGTTACATACACAG
Organism: Terebella lapidaria; assembly: GCA_949152475.1. Classification (NCBI taxonomy): domain Eukaryota; kingdom Metazoa; phylum Annelida; class Polychaeta; order Terebellida; family Terebellidae; genus Terebella; species Terebella lapidaria. Next base: position 9,074,928 of record OX424567.1, read on the forward strand.
GTCAATCCACATGCACTTGCGGCCCCATTCATTCGGTACATCGACCCAGTTAGTTTCGGCCTTGACCTTCACAAGCACCAACTTCTAAACATAGAACATGACACACCCACCGCTCACATCACGTGCACAGATATAAGCATAACAAGTCTCGTTCACGCGCCGGGGAAACCCACTTTCCCGGTGACATCAGCACACATCAGCACCTACATGACCAATCACAACACCGCATGCATTTGGCGGGAAAGTCTACACCACATGTTGCCGGCCCCACAGTTTTTCTAGGAGTTGAGTAGAAGCGGTCATAGAGTATAGACGTGTTGTGAGAGAGTTGAGTAAATGGCCGCCACGAGCACAGACGTGTTGAAGTATTGTTAAGAAGTTTGGCCGTGCTCGTATGGAATACCTGGGATAATTGTGGACTATTTATACGTGAATTGTGATAAAGAAGGACCATAGTTTTCGGCTATCTTATCGACAGGGAATCACCGGACGTAGGTGTATTTGCGGCCTTGATGTGACTGTCTGAATCATTGGACATTGTCGCCCAAATAAATCATTGAACTGAACTGCCGGCCTTGTGATTTGCACAGCGATCGCAGACATTTCGGCCTAATATCGGCCATAGAACGATATTTATCACATTGGCGCCGTTCGACCAGGATCTGAGCTAGTCTCGGATTACCGACCCTAACTTACCGGCAGTGATGGCATTGACCCCGGGAGCGTTCCGAGGTGAGTCGGCCGACCAGACAGATGAAGAAGTCACGTTCAACCCGACCTTCCGACCTTCCGGCCCCCGCTCAGTTGTTATGAGCGACACAGTTCCGTTGTCACAGGAACAACAACCGACCGGCCTGTTCGACTCCATGGACGAACATTCGACCCTGAGATCGTCTTCGCCGCCCGTCGACCTGATACAGGAGTTCCTCGACGAAGACCCGCTCGCACCTCAACACACAGTAAGTGACATTTTGAGTGCACACGCTAGGGCGTATTCGGCAACGTCGGCCAGAACAATCCAGAGACTATTGAACTCTGCCGACAGAAACTATACGCGCTCACGTCAAAGAGCGAGCGTATATCGTGCTACCGACCCAGAACAGTTATCAGTGAACGTTCGGCCGGTAACCATAGACACATCAATGGTTACACACCCACCGAGTGACTCTCGGATACGACAGTGGGTTTGTCAGTCTGACAATGTTCCGGAATCGGTCCCGCCAAGCGCTTATTCGGTAGATCGGCCACTGGCGCCGTCAACGACGCCGAGACGACACGACCCTGCGACTGAGACGTACTCGCGCATACCGACCGAGCCAACGGTGGTAGAGTACACACAACCCGGCCAGGCGAGAGTAACGAAAGAGAACATCCCGGCGATGACCGATGCCCCGATCGTGACACCTCTACGACCGCAACGACCCAGCGACCCGACGACGGAATTTCGCGCCACCACACGGCAAGCGCGACTTCGGCAACCACCACCGACATCGAGTCGCCGACCTCACGACTCCGACATGCCGGCCTCCGACTCGCGCCCCCTCGCGCCGACCGCTTCCCGACCATCGCCAACCGACGGAGAACAGCCGCGCTTCGCTTCGCCGCAAGACCCAGTTGTGTCTGCTCCGGCAGAAAGTGTTGTGCCCATGATCGGACCTCCGATCTCTCAGCCAATCGGCTACACCACTGGATACGGTGTATCGCCAGTCGGATACCCTGGCGCAACAAGCGGTGTTTCAAATGGAGTAGCTGTCGGATACTACCAACCACCTGTCGGCTATATGAACCCACCACCCGGATACGGTGGCGTTCCAAGTGTGATGGCTGACACCGGCTATCATGGTGCACAAACCGGATTAGTGTACCATGGTGTAGGCCCAGACGGATCGACATACCGATATCCACCGCCGGCTGTAATCCCACCCTCAGTCGGGATACCATGGGTGACGCCACCATACAGTCAAACGGCCCCTGTCGCACCAATAGCGTACGACCCCAACAGCATTCCGGCACCACCCGCTACTTCGCCCGCCGTCTCCGCGACAACAGCACCGACCGCACCCGCTAACACGACCTCGGCAGCTCCGATTGTTACGACTTCAACTGCTCCGGCTGTCACGCCAACGACGGCTCCCGTCACAACAACGCCGACTGTGGTGAGCGTCGACACGCCCACGCCCCAGAGACTCACGTCTGAGCCCCAACCGTTAGCAATGGCTAAAACGGCTCAATGGCGTGCGACCTTCAAGGAGGGCAATCTCACACAGTACATACGGAGCTTCGAGCAATTCACTACGGCCTTCACATATTCCGACCTCAATAATACAACGACCTTCCGGAGTACGCTGCGCGGCCGCGCCGAAGCGTTAGCTCTGAACATTCCGGTCGAGACTCCCTGGGAGGAGTTTCGTTGTCAGCTCTTGGAGGGCTGGGAACCCGCACCTCGTCGGCAGTCCAAACGGGACGATTTTCCGTTTCTAAAAAGAGAACGGAAGGAGAATGCGGAACATTACTTAGAGCGGCTTCAAGCTCTGGCTGAGCAAGTGTTTGACGATGTCACGCCAGAGTCCCGGCAACGAACAGTAATCTCCCAGTTCGTCAACGGCCAACCTGACCACATTGCCGACAAACTGTGCGTGTTCACTTTCCATAGTTACGGTGAAGCGCTGACGGCCGTCCTCAAAGCTGAAAGTCGTCAGCAACGGACCAACAGAGATCATCAGAGGGGCACACGACGTGCCGACATCTCCGTGAGCGGATACCCGGATGATGATTGTGTCGACCAAGAACTGTCTTGTGCTATGGGACAGATCAATCAGGGAGGAACACCGACCCCTGAACAAGTTGCGGCTTATTACGACCCTGCCGACAGTGACACGACCGGCCTTCAAGGATGTGAAGAACATTCTGTGCCAGCCTGTTCACGCGAATGGGTGGCGGAAGCTTTCCAGAGCGTCCTTAGCGACGAGAATGGACTCTGTGAGGAGACAGCTATCTATTCCGTCCTACGAACTACGGCCCCGACTAAAGGTGATCGGCCTCCACAGCCCGGACGACCAGCCGTATGCTTCTTCTGCAAGAAGCCCGGCCATCGCTGGATGCGGTGTTTCCGACTTAAAGACGTCTTAGTGCGCAATGGCATGAAGCCACTAACTTTTCGACCTAAAGGTGCTGGTACTGACCGAAGGACAGATCAAGTATTGTCAGTACCTAACCAAATCGGCAACCAAACCAAGTCGGCTCCGACAGAGCCAACGGCTCAGTCGTTAAACCAGTAGTGGAAGGTGCTGCGGAGCAAGGACCTTCCGGGCAACAGAACAATGTTACATGCTCCACACCTGCGGTTGTCGTAACTACCAAACCAACAGTACCAACAGTTACGACCCCACAGCCGGCCCAGCCCACACCTCAGCTCCTTGAAGGGGTGTGTACCAAGTGTCGAACTCCGACCCCAAAGCCGGCTCGCCCTCATGAAGGGGTGTCCGCGCCACTTCCACAACGGCCTCCACGGGAAAATCGTCGTCCTGAAGGGGTGTCGCCCCCGACCGCCAACGGCACCGGAACAGATAGTATGTCTGAGGTGGAGTGGATCTCCGATGACGGAGGGTTCTACGCGTTCCCATTTGGACCGGAATCCAGATTGCCGCCGCTGCACACACTCTTCAAGCCACCGCCGGACGACCCCGCAATTCCGGCCGTCATAGACAATTCGAGAGCGGCACATGAGTGCTGGAAGTTATCGGTACGCGTCGGGGATAAGACAATACAAGCTGTGCTCGACTCCGGAGCGCAAATCTCTTTGCTCCGACGCGATCAGCTCCGACACGTCCCCGCTGATCAACGACAGCTACAGCCTACTTCGGCCACGATTCGTGACGTCAACGGACAGTCAAGCCCAATCGATGGACTGATCGACCTCCCAATTCAGGTCGGGACCAACCACATGATTGTGACCTTTTGTGTAGCTGACATCCACGACGCCATGATACTCGGCATGAACTTTTTCCGGCAAGCTCACGCTGTAGTGAATTACGGCGCAGGAACAATACAGGTACACAAAGAAATCCTGTTTGCGCACAAGGACATTGAAGCCAATGTTGTTAGAATGGCAGTGCGCCGAGCCGTCACCGTCCCCGCACGTAGCGAGGCGATCGTAGAGCTAATCCCGACCTCCAGAGTTCGAGTTCGGCAGCATCCACGGATGATTCAACCACTGACGGCTTTTCCCGAGGACACTGACCTCATCATGGGAAGAACATTAACGACCTTGGACCGACAATGTGTAAAGGTGTCTGTAGTCAACACGGCAGATACCGGTATTACACTTACTCGATCCGACCCTGTCGCCATAGCCAGTCCGATCGAGAGTGTTGTCGGAGCTCTACCAAGACCCGGAGAGGAGCCCGACCTGTCCACAGCCGACGCCAGTCACTACCGCGACCTGCCGCCACATCTACAAGAGATGGTGGATCGCGCCGGACTAGCGCCAGAACAACACCGGCGTTGCGCTAACCTGATCCATCAATATCAGGACACCTTTATGCACCCGGATGGACAGTTAGGACGGACCCAAGTCGTCCAACACAAGATTGACACCGGCAATTCGGCCCCGATTCGGCAACGTCAACGACGCGTCCCTCAGGCGCAACAGAGCATCATAGATGAGGAGGTCGACAAGATGCTTCGCTTGGGGTGCATTGAGCCGTCAGATTCGCCCTGGAGCGCACAGGTGGTGCTCGTGCGTAAAAAGAACGGCCAAGTGAGATTTTGCGTCGATTATCGGCTCCTGAATGATGTCACCCGCAAGGATTCCTATCCGTTGCCCAACATTCAGGACACTCATGACACCCTGGCGGGCGCTACATACTTTTCGGCCTTGGACTTGGCTTCCGGCTACTGGCAAGTCGAAGTCGACCCTACAGACAGACCGAAAACTGCCTTTGCGACAAGGAAAGGACTATACCAGTTTAAGGTTATGCCATTCGGCCTCAGCAATGCACCGGCAACATTTGAACGGCTGATGGAAACCATACTCCGTGGATACTTGTGGACACGGTGTATGTGTTACCTGGATGACGTCATCGCTTACGGCAGAACATTCGATCAGGCACTCGCAAACCTGGAGGCGGTCCTGGATCGGATTAGATCGGCAGGCCTGAAGCTTCAACCCAAGAAGTGTGAACTATTCCAGAGGGAAATTTTGTACTTGGGGTTTATAGTGAGCGGCCAAGGAATTCGTGTCGACCCCAACAAGGTCAAAGCCATCAGAGAATGGCCGACCCCGTGCGAGATCTCCGATGTCAGATCTTTCCTTGGTTTCGCCAATTACCACAGGCGATTCATCAAGGACTATGCTGAGATCGCCGAACCTCTCGTAGCACTCACCCGAGGTGAATGTCATTTCACTTGGGGACCGGCTCAGCGACGCGCTTTTCGGCGGCTCCGCGACGCTCTCATCCAGGCGCCTAAGCTCGCGCATCCGACCCAGAGTCCGGATGATTACTTCATCCTCGACACGGACGCTAGCGGCTACGCTGTGGGAGGCGCACTCTCACAGAGGGTCAACGGGAAAGAAATCCCCATCGGGTTTGCCAGCAAAACCCTATCCCGGACCCAACGGAACTATTGTACCACGTACCGAGAACTGCTGGCAGTGGTAGAAATGGTTCAACATTATCGGCATTATCTTTGGGGTAGGAAGTTCCTCCTCCGGACCGACCACAGCTCCTTGAGGTGGCTCAAGAACTACAGCGACGCGGACGGCATGCTCGCCAGGTGGCTCGCTAAGTTGCAGCAATACGACTTCAAGATAGAGCATCGGCCCGGCAAACTTCACGGCAACGCAGACGGCTTGTCACGGTGTCACAGTTGCAAACACCAAGACTGTCCCGGACGACTCGACACACCTCCGACCGACCCAGAGACAAGTTCCGGAGAACTTCCAGTTCGTCGGATCACTGTTGTTTCGGCTAAGACAAGGGCAGACCTCCTGAACAGTGATTCCATAACATCACCGGTCTTGCCCCAACTAGTTTCGGCACGCCAAGTTGTTCGAGTCCGTGCTTTGGACACCACACTTGATGGGCAAAAGTGGCTTTCGGACTATTCGGCTCAGGACATTGTCGCGGCACAGCAAGCCGACCCGAGCGTCGGAAAAGTGCGACAGTGGATGTTGATCGGCACTAAACCAGACTCTAAGGAGGTAGCGCGCCATGGGGAGGAGGTAAAAACACTTGTTTCCAGATGGAGCCTCCTGGCGCTACAAGACGGGGTACTAGTTCGGCACGTAAAACCCGACCCCGCTGGACGGCCTGTGGTGCAAACCGTGCTCCCCGTAGCACTCAGAACGCAGGTTTTGCATCAACTTCATGACCTGAAGATTGTCGGACATCTCGGCATTCAGCGAACCATCGAGAGAGTCAGGCGCCGATTCTACTGGCCCGGCCTGGCACTGGATGTCGCCCGCTGGTGTGCCCGCTGCTCGCAATGTGTCACCTGCAAAGGAAAACCGGCCCCAAAACGATCGCCTCTGACACAGTTGCCGACAGGAGCGCCTTTCGACCGGATCGCGATGGACATTCTCGACACCCACAAAGTCACGGGAAGAGGCCATCGGTATATCCTTGTTGTGTCGGACTATTTCACGAAATATACGGACGCCTTCCCGCTGCGGCGACATACCGCCAAAAATGTTGCCGACATCCTGGTAAACAGATGGATAGTTTATCATGGCGTCCCCAAGGCAATCCATAGCGACCAGGGCACCGAGTTCAAGTCGGCTCTATTTCGGCATGTCGTGCGTCTTCTGGGCGCTAAGAAGATCCGCACGGCCCCATATCGACCTCAGAGCGACGGCCAGGTTGAGCGATTCAACAGGACATTGCTCAACATGCTGAGTGCATTCGTCAGCGATCGTGCGAACGACTGGGACGTGCACCTGCCATATGTGTTAATGGCCTATCGAACCTCAGTACACTCGTCCACGGGATGCACCCCGCATCTGATGGTGTATGGACACGAGTGTAACTTGCCAGTCGACCTCATGTTTCCGACCTACGACCCTGAGCCTCTACCCCCGTGCGGCCCAGAGTATGTGGAGTACTTGCGGCAAGCGATCAGGACGGCCCACGGTTTCGCTCAAGACCATCTTGGGAAAGCGGCAATTCGGCAGAAGATGGGTTATGACGCCCACGCCAAGCCTCGACCCCAGTTCCAACCAGGAGAACTGGTCCGATATTATTATCTGCCCCTCACGCAGAATAATAAGTTCGCTCGGCCTTGGACTGGTCCCTGGAGGATCATCGACCGTGTGACCGAGGTGGACTATCGCATAGCCCTGGTCTCCAACCCTCGGAACACTCGTGTTGTTCATCTGGATGTGCTCAAGCCATACGAAGGTGACAACCAAGCGGCCCACATCTATTCCGACCCTGTACGACCTTCGACGTCGTCAAGCAAATCCGGCTCAGAGCAATCGGCCGACCCCCTGGGGCTCCTCAAGGAGTTCTACTACCCCTGGGAGGTCACAGTACAAGATCGGCATACAGATACAGACCAAACAGCTGAGTCTGACTCGTCAGCGGCCCAAGATCGTGAATCGCGATCTCCCACTTCAACCGGCTCAAGTCGTCATCGGCAACGGAAAAGATCACGCAGATCAAGTTCCGACACACCAAAACCGGCACGCAAGACACGCAGGCAAAAGCCTGTGATATCATCCGACCCCGAGACAAGCGAGGCTACGCCCCCGCCTGCACGACCAAGTCGACCCAAACGCAACGCACGCAGACCGGCCCGATATAGATAACCCCGGCCTTGTTATCTGATTGATGCTATTGATGATGAATTATGCATGTCTAATGGACTATGATATCATGTCTTTCCCATAATATTATAATATATTACAATAACAATATATATGCATTTAATATGTACAAGATGTCAGTGAGGCGAATTCGACATATATACACTTGATATGATTTCATAATTACGATGCTGGTGAAAAATTGATTGCATTATGATATGTGTTTCGACCCCGTATAACGTATGCTATTGTTCCGCGTGTGTTACGCACTAACTAAGATTATCATGTCAGATTCTATCCATGTGCCAGCCGAAGAGGATAATAATTCATGTCACGCCGTGAGTAAGGCCACTTAGTTGTCGAAGAGGTGGTAGTGTGATTCGTTCCGGAGTATGCGTCGAAAGAGCCTCTACTCACTCCATGTAACATTCGGAGGAACGGCCCAGTGGTACGGGAACCAGTCACTAAATAGCTATCATACCAAGATGCGGCCTGTCATCAAATTCATCACCCAAAGATATTCAAAGCGCCACGGTGTGACCGACCCTGATCATTGCTATTTCGACCCCGACAATATTAGCGGCCCCGTTGTCTTGTGAACTGGCTGAAAATGAATGGAACGAAGTCCGCCCCTGTGAGTGATTGACATTAATGTCTCAGCCTTTAATAACTGTGTGTCGTCTGTGAAACAGCAATTCGGCCGTTAGTTTATTGTGCGCTAACTTAGGGAGAAAAGGAACGATCAAAGAATCAGTTCACAAGGTTCGCACGAGCGCAAATAAACATTTAAGCTGTTTACAGCACCCACATGAAATCTCCCCTGATAAAGACAATAGTGAGTCGTCGGGCAAAAAGAGCCCAGTAATTTGAACAGTCGATTAGCACAAATAGACAATGTATAGGAACGTGTAATCCAGGGGACGGCAGATGGACATTCGGAAAAATGGACAGTGTGAGGACCCCCCTACTGTCGTAATGGACTGACCCGGATAGGTCAGAGAGAGATCGTACTAACGTTTCCCTGACGACGGCCCGCCTTGTTGCAGATACACTTGGAACAATGGGATACAGCGTAAAGACGTTTTTGTATATCGGCAGAGAGCGCCCCCCGGCCCGATTCGTGGAATTGGGATACAGATAAGTATCTCAGTGTACGGCAGTGGAAATTAACGGCAAGTAGGTCATTTGCGCCTGAACTTCTGAAGCAGCAGGAGCTCGATTAATACGGAGGAAAACTTTGTACTGATTCGGAACATTTATCGGATAATTACGTGGCATTTAATGACATTGAACTGATAAAGTTTGTGAGAAGTTGTCGGATATTTGGGATAGAAATTACAGTCGGCCCCGCTTTCGGCACCCACAGTGACGGCCGCGACGCAGAGCGACCCAAGTACGACCATTCCGGGTGATCTGCTCGCCACAATAGTGTCGATTCTGTCCCGCCTGCCGCCGGACGAACAACAGCAACTTATGCGGCAGGCGTCACCGGCACCACCACCACCTCCTGCCAGTAAGCGTGGCCAGAAGGAGTGAACGTTTCGGCCCAGTGGTGACAAACAGACAATTGCCGGCCTCGATTGTGTCGGCCTCTGAAAATCCTGGTCACGCAGGACTAGTGATGTATCGGCCTTTCATTGTGTCGGCCTGATGACAGAAAGTGACTCGGAAAAATCCTGGTCACGATGATCATCCTGGTCATGTCGGCTTATTGTTATGTCGGCCAAAATTTGTAAATAGTTATCCTAGTCACGGTATTTTATTCATGTAATTTAGTTAAGGTTAATCCAGACAATTCTTTTTCAGTTTATAGACTCTAAATTAGTTTCCGTTTCACTTTGAAGCGTCGAGGAGTTTTGTTCATACATTCCATTCATATCTCATCATTCGTTGTTGTGCATGTATGTGTAAATGTATCATCGTAGCGACTATTGACGGACTGACTGATGACGTTTATTTTGACGGTTAGAATTTTTATTGTATGAAGTGCTTTACCATTGTCGCGCGGCGTGTGTGTGTGAGTGTTGGGGTTTGACCTTGTAGGACTTCTCAGCTTTTTATTGTTAGTTTTTGGCGACGGTAGGGTCCGGGTAGGGTAATTCCGAGGGCGTAGAATTAATGAAGGGGTGTAATGTAGTAATTTTAGCGACTGTAAACCCCCGTCCCTCCCGCGCATACATATTTCACAACAAACATTCATTCTACATGACTTACATACAGGACAGGTACAGACTATACGATCACAAGCATAAACTCCATGTAGTCATGGTTACATACACAGGTCAATCCACATGCACTTGCGGCCCCATTCATTCGGTACATCGACCCAGTTAGTTTCGGCCTTGACCTTCACAAGCACCAACTTCTAAACATAGAACATGACACACCCACCGCTCACATCACGTGCACAGATATAAGCATAACAAGTCTCGTTCACGCGCCGGGGAAACCCACTTTCCCGGTGAGATCAGCACACATCAGCACCTACATGACCAATCACAACACCGCATGCATTTGGCGGGAAAGTCTACACCACATGTTGCCGGCCCCACAGTTTTTCTAGGAGTTGAGTAGAAGCGGTCATAGAGTATAGACGTGTTGTGAGAGAGTTGAGTAAATGGCCGCCACGAGCACAGACGTGTTGAAGTATTGTTAAGAAGTTTGGCCGTGCTCGTATGGAATACCTGGGATAATTGTGGACTATTTATACGTGAATTGTGATAAAGAAGGACCATAGTTTTCGGCTATCTTATCGACAGGGAATCACCGGACGTAGGTGTATTTGCGGCCTTGATGTGACTGTCTGAATCATTGGACATTGTCGCCCAAATAAATCATTGAACTGAACTGCCGGCCTTGTGATTTGCACAGCGATCGCAGACATTTCGGCCTAATATCGGCCATAGAACGATATTTATCACACATGGGCCATTGTATTCATTCATGTAGTCCATAATTAATAAAACAATAGTTAAGAATATTCACCTAAACACACTAGCCCGCCTGTGTCCACTGTGTAACCGTCAGGACAGGAGCAGTTGTAACCACCGTCGGTGTTAATACATACAGCAATGTCGTCACAGATGTGACGGTTCACGTCACTCAGTGGTAGAGTACATTCATCGATGTCTGCATATAATTAAAAAACAATTTTATTGAATATCCCATATCACCAATGATACTGGGTACTCTGAACGACGTATACTCTGATTTCTCAAACTCGTTTACACCGTCTTTTGTTGATATTTTCGCGATTTATAACTTTGAATACTTCACTGAGTGGGCAAACGGCAATTTTCTATTGAATTCCAGACTTCTATCGCAAAAATTGAAAAAGTTGGCAATCTGGCCCAATGTTAACTTTCAACCCAAAATGGGAACTAGAGAGTCAGAGCATATTCGAAGATGCGGTCGAATTCCCATCCATCAGTATTTGAAGTATTATTGATTTTGAAAAAATACACCACTGCGAAAGCGAGAAAATTCACAAAATCGTGCGCGGACCTGGAAATTCAATGAATCAGATGTGGCTAAATTTGACATTAGGGTAGATTACCAACTTCATTTTTACGATAGAAGTCTGAAAGTCGATGGAAAGTTGCCGTTTGACTATCAGATGAAGTACGCCAAATCCATTTAGCGTGACCAAAGTATTAACAAAAAGTTGGAAAAATCAGAGAAGTTCTATAGTGATATATGACGTAACAAAAGTTGCCCCTCACTTCGAATGTGAGGCATATGTTTTTTGAAAAGTTTTGTGTGTGACAGTTTGACCATTTTACTACATGAGCAAGAACGAAGTGTATGTGTAATAGTTAATTTCACATCCACATTCTTCCGCGTACATGCAACCTATCATACCGTCTCATTTTATCGGCAGCAATAGTAATACTTATTTTGTGTTTACATCAACTGGCACGTGGTACCCTGGTAGTAGCGTTGAAACATTTCTCTCAAATGATGAATATTTCCCCCGTTATTCACATGATTATCGAAGATCGTGGGTTTTGTTATAATACATTTGTTTTTAGACTCCACTGATGAGTTGTAGTTAAATGAATACTTATGTCATTTCTGAGCCAATATTTACCAGGTATGTATCATTTCGTCCGTATTCCAGGCCATAACAGCATGTCTATTTGTGACGTACCTGAACACGATAACCCGTCTGTGTTTGGTGTGTAGCCGTCATGACACGAGCAGTTGTATCCGCCGTCGGTGTTAATACAGTCCGCATTGACGTCACACTGGTGTATGTTTGAGTCATTCAACGGCAGGGCGCATTCATCAATGTCTGGGTAGAAATATTATTAAGCACAAAAGTTGAAATAACGTATTTAAATGACTTGAAATAAATGACGACCCTCTATTCAGAAATGTTAATTTTATATAGCAATTCTTAAAAAATTAGCCCAAGGGCTGAGAAAGGTTACCGGACAATATATATTTCAGATATTAGCCTTTTGTCCCATGACCTCAAAAATAAGGTCATTAATCAATTCGAGGTCACGAGATTACCAATCATATATCATTTATAGTATATCCACAACCGATTTGTATGCTGTAAAGTCAATAATAAGCCAGATATTAGCCATTTTGTTCTCTGACCTTGAAAATGAGGTCAAAGGTCAAATTCAAGGTCACCTGAATATTCAGCATATATCATTTTCTATATGTTCACTATTGATTCCTACGCTGTAAAGTCGATAATAAGCAAGATAATAACCATTTTGTTCTCTGAACTTGAAAATGAGGTCAAAGGTCAAATTCAATGTCGCCAGAATAGTCAGCATATATAATTTCCGATATGTTCACTATGGATTCCTAGGCTGTAAAGTCGATAAAAGCGAGATATTATCCATTTTGTTATGTGACCTTGAAAATTAGGTCAAAGGTCAAATCAAAATCACGACAATATTCAGAATATATCATTTCCTATGTGTTCACAATACTAACCTGTAAAGTCGATATTAAGCGAGATATTAGCCATTTTGTCATGTGACCTTGAAAATTAGGTCAAAGGTCAAATTCAAGGTCGTGAGAATATTCACCATATATCATTTCCTAAATGTCCACAATTGATTCCTCACCCCTAGTTTCAATATTAAGTGAGATATTTGGAAAAAGTGTGCCCCATTATAAAGCATGGGAGAATTTAACACGGGAAAGCCCCATTTAGGCCGAGTTTGGGTCCAAAATGTCCCCCTTCGAGTGGTTCAAGGGCAACGAAAAGTATACATGTCACAGGGGTAAATATGAGGAGTGTTATGCATCAATAAGAAAAAAAAGTTACTGAACAGATTTTGAGAAAACGACCGTCAAAATCCAAAACTGTCCGTTTTTCGTCAAAAATGGCCGCCATTTTAAAAAAATTGCGAAAATAAAAAACTAAAAACTACCTCCCTCTCGAAATATTTTTAGGCATTTTTGTGCAAAATTTCAGAAAGATTCGATCGTAAACTTTAAAGATAAAAATGTAGACGGACGGCGCCGACAGCGGACGACGACAGACGCAACGCCACGGCAATAGGCTATCGGACCAAAGGTTCGGTAGCCCCAAAAATATACCAAACTCTGATAGCTCGTTTAGCGTACCAGCGGTTGTGGTTGGAACTTCCGTGGTGGTGGTCATTGGAGCTTCAGTGGTGTTAGCTGGGAGGGCGGGGGTAACAATTGATAATTTGAATACATGTATATCCTGATTTACAGTGCACGCATTGTATAATTCATAGCCATTCGTTCAGTAAATGTCGTCAATTAAATTTTATGTATATCGATATATACATACTCGCTGAGATATGTATATTGAACAATAAATTTGCTAATGTGACGAATCAGCACTATAAGGGGGTAACATATAATTACTAGCGAGTAATCACTTACTGCACATGGTGTCGTTGCATTGTGCGCATTCAGAACCTATGCATCTATCCTCGATATTTTCCACGAAGTACGTCTGATCCGGACATTCGCTTGTATTGGCGCAAAATCGTTTGAACTCGACTATATCACCTAATCCATTTAATGTCGCCTCTGCCTTGCAGTATTCCTATTATCGAAAACCAAAATCATCCGTTTTGTGAACAAATAGTCTAAGACATAGGTCTACCTCTATCTGGAAAGGGAGAGCGTTAACATAGGTATAAAGTGGTTACGCACGTTTGCGCCATCTGGACATTCCTCAAGATGTGCGATTGCGTCACAATATGCGCGCGCATCCGTAGCATGCGTGACGTCACACACTGGGCATGCGCGGTAGACGCAGACTGGCTGCTGTGTTGTTGTGGTGTCAGGCGCTGCAAGCGAAAATCATAGACATAAGCTAACTATCATTCAAACGAATATATCATTACATATACCATCTCACAATACCGTATCGATCAATGAATTTCACTTCCGAGAAAATGAACAATTCTTCAAACCACGGGAAGAAAACATTAAATTGTGTTTCACTATATAACTCCGTTGAAAGTTATAAGAAATTGGTATAAAATACAGTTCTTGACAAAGCCTTCGCTTTCCTTCTTTATAAAAAGAGACCGAACAATATGATAATAGTAACAGTAAACGATATATGTAAATGACTTATATGTAAATTACATATATAAAAAAAAACCTATTGGTCTTACCAGTCGTTGTTGTTGTATAAATTTCTGCAAAAAAAATAGAGAAGAGTTATGGCCACATAAAAACACATAATCTGTTTCGATATTTTTAAATGTCAATTACACAATCCAAGTGAATAACTTTCAATTTAACAATTCACTAATAGTGTTCGGAATATACTATGGCTTATTATCAAACATATGAAAAAACAACATCTGTACGCCACCCAAAAAGTACAAACCTGTTGTTGTTGTAGGATGGAACATTGTGGTATCTTCAAAGGGGAAGAAGAAAGTACAATATCTGGAGATTCATTTCATGATACAGTACGTCTGGTGATTATAATATAAAGCTATAATGAATAATAAGATAGATCCAGTTCATTTTCTCAAGTTGCTCTTGAAGCATGGACAAACGGATGAATGGATTTGTGGAGTTAATATCAGATGTGCACCTTCACAACAGTCTCATAATGTTCATAAAAATCTCATATCTACAATCTCATATGCCAACTGGCAGCACTGTTTTATCAGTCTCACGTCATTGATGACTACAGACTCCGTTAGAGCTGCACACTTTTATTCATCCGTGTACCCAATCAATTAGCGCCTAAAAACTTTGGATGTCGTGGCATATATGCAATGCAGTCTTGATGGATTCTGCTAACAAATATTGGCTTTTGGCAGGAACAAAGCTTCAAAATTACCATACATGCTGTTGTGACGAACTATTAAGCAATGTCAATTTGTAAACATCAAATTGAAGTTCTGATATTCCTACGCCGAATACACGTGTTTCAATCGGGCCTCAGCAAAAAAAGGTTACTAGTCATCTGGACATAGCGAAAAAACGAACGTGTGACCATATGACGAATTCACTTTTTTAACTGCCCAGCGATGTAGCTCTCAGAAATATGTTGAATTTTTTCCCCTTTTCAGAGGGTGCGAAGTGGGAGATTTAGATCGATTTATATAGAGGCTGACTGATAATACAATGCTGCCCCCTATCAATTGTTTGTTTTGAGTCTGTCGTACCTGTTGTTGTTTCTACCAAGAACGTGGTTGTTACTGTAAAACAATTCACACAAATATATCACATCGATATTATGCACTTTACAACGAAAATTGTACTGTAACTGGACGTAAACATTGTCAGTTACATTAATTATGTAAGTGAGGCATACTTTTGACACTGTAAACTATTTAATGTACTTTCAAGAACAAATAATATACAATTTTGATATGTAGAACAGATGATATTGATAAAAATAGCATACCTTCTGTCGCTGTTGACGGGGAAGTGGAACAAAAATAAATAAACTTTTCATTAGTTAAAAAAATATATACAACGCGTATAATAAAACGACTAATGCACTCAAATACAGCAATGAATACCACTACAACAAATAAACACCAACGTTACATGACATTTAATGATATCACTCTAAGAATTAAATATTTTGATGTTGAACTGAAAATTTATCTAAAAGTGCATCATGTATTACTGATCTACCACAGCTTGCAAAGTATTCAAATTGATGGACACTCGTTGAAGAAAGGAAAATTCATTAATACCAGTTATGAATACAACACCAAAGAGCAGTTGTCGATTTACCGTATTACTGATGTTTAAATTCTATAAATGTTTCTTTTATGGAATAATTTACATGTTCAAACAAACAACCTGAGTTATACCAAGTTATACAACCAGAAGGCATTTTGGACACCATTCAAGAATAACAAAGTGAGTGGGTTTTATGTGATAGCTCTTGTATATACTAGACAGGGCATGACGGGGATATAAAAATGACAAATATTGCTATGTGATCGGAGACAATGGTCGTTATGAAGATCTTGGTTGAGTGGTCATTTTAGATTTGAGAATAAATGTTCTTTACTATTTTTTTATGTTCTTATTAATTTTATTAATATATAAAAACTATAGCACAAAGCGTACTTGAATAATTCTAAAATGTTTACTTACTTGTGTCAGTAAACCTCACTGAAAAAGTCACGAATAAAATATACATTCATAAAATAATCAGGCTTCATTTTTATCCGTTTGACTTATGGACATTTCAACTACATATTATAAGTTACATTGCATATTGCATTTCTGAAATGCCTATTTATAAAAGGATGATTACCTGATAGAGTTGTTGGTAATACTGTGGCAAGAGTCATGATTGTCATTTGCACAGAATATGACATGACGTAGTTTGTAGAAAGAATCCCGAACATCTGAAAACAAACGTGTATTTACTAGAGTAGATTTGAACTGTTCGAGGAAGTTGTTGTCGTCTGAAAGTTCTTCACACGTAAATGAATATATATATTAATAGTTGCAATTAATAAACTTGTTTTTTGTTGTTGTTGGTAACTTGCGTAGCCATGATTATTCAGTTATATTTCTTGCAATACTGACATATAACATACTTTAAGGTGAATGCGGATGAAGTAGCGATATTTTATTCATAATATGCCTACAGGGTGCAAAGCCATTAAAATTGTGGGTTTTTTTCCGAGCCCCTAGACCATGGCTCATAGAAACACATCAACAATGGATGTTCTATTTTTTTTTTTTACTAAAATGCCGAACGGTATATAGAACGTCATATACTGTATACTTTCTATAACATAAGAAGTTTGGGTGCGGCGGGGTGGGGTGGGGTGAGGTGTGGCGGGGTGGGGTGTGGTGTGGTGGGGGTGGGGTAGAGAGTACATCGTATCAGCTTCGCGCCTGGCAGAGATTGCCAAAATTTTATTTACTTCCTCATTCGCCAATGTCAGAATTTGTTTCAGTCGTACATCTATATATTTTCTAACATAATTCACAATATCGCGTCTTTTTTCTAGTTTGGATAAACTTGAAGTTTATTACTACCCAAACGGGTATTGTTTATAGTCCAGTTACATCACTGACAGTTAAAATCTAAATCCAGAGTACTTACAAAACAACTATGTCTATATCGCCCTGAGTGCCATTCAAAGTGTGCATGCAGCCCATGTATTATATATTCTTTGTGTACATGGCATTGTATGTGATCGACAGCGATATGCTGGTAGTCCACTTGTAAAATGTCAGATAATGTGTTCCTTTTTAAAATGGAACGGTAAACATAAAAACCCTTACCCATAAAGGAATAACTAGTCATTGTGCGCGAATGGGCAAAAAAACTCTGAATGTTCACAAGCGCAAACACATGTTTCGTTTAAATACTTCTCAATGTAAATATATTTTACACCGGCAGTACCTCTCTTACTTATGTATATTATATATTTATATGAATGACCAGTAAAGCACACTATAGTATATATCACGCCCAATAATCTGAATAATCTAGTGTTACACTATTCAATTTCCACTTCATGTTCATGCTATATATTGATTGAAAAAAATTAGCCCCGAAGTTGTGTTAAGATTACTAAGTCAATAATCAAGTTCTCGAATGCTCATCGATTCGTGAATTTTCTTGAGGGTGTGTCATATAAACGTTTGGGATTTTTTTTCTCGTCTGGAAAATAGAACAATGTTTAGAGAACGATATTCTATGGCATTGCCTGTCGTATTATCGTTTTGTGATAGAGGAATAGAAGGATTTTATATTTTTGTGAAATTCGGCCAAAATATCATATATCAATGAAACCTCATTCAAAAAGAGCTAACATTCAATTGTTTGAATCTTCTTTTTGTTTGCGTTATTATAATCGTATCAAGAATGGTATTGTTGTATTCCGTTTTGCAAGGGAAAGAAAACTCGTAAAAATTTCCTACCATAAAAGAATGCTGACATGCATGTTGCTAAGTAATAATCGAACATTTTCGAAATGAAAGGAGTATAGATATATTTCAAAATAAACTTGTGCAAAAAACGTAAAGAACTCACCCTGGAGTTGATCAAATTCCAACACAGTTAATTCTGGAGAACATTAATCACGTTTATAGTCAGTCTTCGTGTGCACATGCCGGGTTTTTGTGTGATCTTCGGAAGTCGAGGAATACCGAAGATTTCCGACATGCTCCGATGAACACTCACATGACAGGGGATGTAGCTTTGAGCAAACAGTACTTCACCGCAGTGGCGGCAGGGAAATCCCCCCAACCCCGTATCGAACCGTATATCTCTGAATTGAACATAATCAATGCAAGAGTGGTTCGCTCCTGAACTGGTTATCGAGATGATATCTTTTTTTCTAGAACGATTCCTTCAATTCATAATTTATAGCTGTGAAGTTGTTGCCGGTCATAATGTCTTGTCTATGTTCAAGACTACCATAGTGATTTATTGCTGAGCGAAGCTTGCTTTCAAGTTTTAAAATTAAATTTTTAAAACATCGGGTGAAAGCGAAAAGTCCTTTTTAGGCCAATGATCGACTTTTTTGTTGTAGAAGATCGAGTCTTTTTTATAGCCTCGGACATTTTCGTTGAAAAAAGGTAACGTTGCTCAGAACTCGGGAACTCTTAAATAGAACAGGAAGCATTCTACGTAAGTGTGTCGCCGACTTCACTTGACAGGTATATATCACCCATAAAAATATACACCAACAACTTGAATGAAAACGTTGTATGTAATATTAAGGTATGGCGCACTATGGGTTATTGATCAAACCAAAGAGTGCCTTCTCGAGACGATGCACCTGAATGCGTTCATGAATTTATGTTATGTCTGCGCAAAAGTCTCGTGATGCATACGACTCTGATCGTTAAGGATCTGTCCTCAGAAAATCGCCCCATCAATTCGTTCATGTTCAACCAATGAACTGGTTATTTGCTATGTTTGAGGCTAATTGATGGCGCGTGCATGCAGAAAATCGTCGCTAATCGAGAGTTTTGAGAGAAAGAGAGTGAAAAAAAAATGGAAGAAAAATGCAATCAATCTTTACATGCATTCATAAACTAACGAAGATGACCATGGTTCAGTCTTCAATCATCCGTTTTATTCGTTCACTGCATACAATAAAAACTGTATCGGTGCCACTCCATAGTGTCGCCGATTTCAGAACACTGTACATTGTTTCACGAATATCCTGATCGCAAGGTGAAATCCTGGATTTCAACGAGAAAAATTCCCTAATATCTCAATTCCATTTATCATTTTCTTCAGGTTAAATTATCACATATTTCAATTATCACATAATATCATATGTGTGTATGAGAAATATACACATATAAAACGTTTGTATCAAATCCCAATAACGTATTAATTATGACAATGTTTAATATACCATTGAAATTATAAGACTGTCAGCACTGGAGACATTTATAGTTAATTTTTTACATTCTAATTTTTCACATTCTACATCAAAACAATCAACATTGACACATCTTACAAAATCATTATATGTTTTTTTAAATGCACGTGAATACATCGTATAACAGCACAACCCATTCCACAATAAACATAACGGCTGAATAAAACACATACAAAAAAGAACGACGTCTGCAGATCACGGATCAGCAAAACGAATCATATATTTCAAACACAACCACAAAAATATATGTACATAAAATATCATAGTTAATGTCATGGTAATGCCTTGCACACATGTTAATATCACATATACCAATAATCCCATCAGATTACTACCTTTCTGAATAATGAATAGTATACATATGTACAATTTGAAATCAACAGTACGGCAAAGACGCTTTTGTTGAAAAAAAAAACACGTATGTTTCATGAAAATGTATGTACATGTATATCAATCCTGTCACAATAATGTGAAAGACAAGGGTATTTGATCAAGCATAACCACTTTACAATAGTAAATATTGAACATTAAAACATTGTCATAATATGCACAGCTGTCATATGTATTGTACAGCATATGTAATGTTTCTTTAGAGCAAATCCATTGGCTGCATCATAAGATTTGTACATAAAATACACATAATGCCGATCGCTAAATATTATTGCACTGCGCCAAGAGTGCATAAATCTAACATTTGCACGTGCAGTAATAAAGTCATTCGTGCGTGACGGACATGACGTCAGAGTGCATATAAATGTGATCCATATTACATGGCGTCTGTATAAGAAAGAATCCCTACAAATAATATACCATAATTTCAAAACGAGGTTATTAAGCATTATTGACATGTTTAGGTCAATATATTCATCATACCAGTACATGTAATAACAATGAGTATAATATTAACAAAATGCTTACAAACGTAGTGTCGTGTTTTATAAGAATAATATTAAACAGTTTTCCAAAAGCAGAACTATATGGACAATGCCTGTTAAGATCATAACGTCTTCACATAATTGAAGCGAACCATCAAAAAGATTTATGTGCTGTGAACAATTTTGAGATTGTGCACTTGCGGCCCCGGTTACAATATATATATATTTTTCTGTGTTTGAAAATTAAATCACAATCATCATAGCTATTTGAAGTATCATAACAACATCATGAGCATACGAAAATATGATCGCAACATTTTTTTTTGTGAATTTAGCAAGTCAACAAGCGCACATCAGCGCTGTACGCATGAGTGATATCCTTCATAATCCTTGTGTGACTCCACCGTTCACAGTCCAAAATAAAATATCGTCCGGCCATAGAAAACTGAACGCGTAGAATCACTCGACTTGGTACAGTTTTAACTAGTACATGTTGATTTTTTCTCAGTTGAGCTGTCAAATCTGTTTCCGTTTGCTAATGGTCCTGGTTTGATGGTACCCAGAACTAGGAGAAAACAAATAAACGATTGTTAAACAAACAGGCAACAAATATTTTTCTTCAGCGTCAGTGTAAACTTAATTGTGGCTAACGATCTGAACCAATCGAAAGATAACGGGAATTTTGAACGGGAATTCCCCTACTCACAAACTGTCCCGAGTTTCGCTTTTGATAAGGGGGCGTGCCTCTGTGAAGGGGTGGTTCTTGTTGTGGCTCCCCCTCTTGGCCAGCCCCGTAACCGAACCGGTTAGAAAAGTTCCTCAGTATTGACCAGTCCTGATTGAAAAGATTGAAAATCGTGGAATGATGTTGTCACAAACAATGTCACAAACAAATGTCACAAACAATCCAATATGCCAATTATCAATCCCCAATTATTGTATATATGCAGTTACATAGTTCATTTACAAAACAACATTCATCAAATGACAATCTCAATATTAAATTCAACAAATGACATGTGTCAATCCATCAACATAAAATGTATGTCAAATATATATACATATTAGAATATATCTCACGATATAACTTGCAGGAGGCGCCTGCACCACCCTCGGACGTGGAATGCGTGGCCCGTACACGTCATCAGCGGGGTCGACGACGGACGGAGCGAAACTGGACGCACGCATTGACGGTACGTTCTGCCAGTGCAGGCGGCCGAATCTACGTGGGTACGAAAATAAACAATTATCTGTTGCGTTGATATATCATTAGAATTATGATTGCTGACGATATTCGTTCTCATGTAAATGTATAGTCTGTCTATTTTCTAATATGGCATCCACGCTCTGACGGTTTTTGTTTAAAAAAAAAAATACTGCTCTTGTTGAAATATAAATGTGTTGGAAAATCAAACCAAAAGAAATCACCAACTTTCGATAAACTATTGTAATGACTTCAGATAGACTCAATAAACACATTGCACACCGAATCTTTCTTTGCTTCGGTTACAAGTTTTATGACGGGGAAAATAATAACACATATTAGGCATAACTTACCTCGGAACGACGCCGGCTTTGTACTGATCGTCCTCGCGTTCGGAGCTGGTGTCGGAGTAGGCCCGGTCCCTCCTGTCCCGCCGCCACAGTATACACAGCACACACACCACAACGATACAGATAAGCAGCAGGCCGCCCACCGTCCCCAGCACTATCGCTAGGATGTTTAGTGAGTCCTCCTCCTCGGTGGGCGGAACCGTCGGCGGAGCTGGAAAACGTGCCAATGTTAGGTTGGTACATTTGAGGATATATTTCGTTTTTTTTATTTGTATTTATCTGCGTGGGGTTTCACAGGGACAGTCTACTGTATAGCATGGGTCGAAGGCAGTCTAACCGCGAATTTTTCAAGTTTGCCTACATCTCCCACAAAAGGAAAATGGTGAAAACGTCAAATAAATTTACGGGTGGTGATATGCTGACTGTATTTTAGGCAAAATACTTCACACAGTATTGCGGGAGAAAGCGACAATTTTAAAAGTGACAATACTATCTTTACCTGTGTATGTGATGGAATCCCGGCTGATGTTGAGTGTCCCGAACTTATCCAGGTTGTCTAGGATGGCCTGTACCAGGACCTGTGTGTCTACCGTGTCTGATAGACTCAAAGTCCAGAACACCCCAGTCTGTCCATCGCTGTCTCTACTCGGCAGAGAATGTCAATATCCATGTCAGTTAAAAAACATTAATTACTGAAATAATATCGATTATAATCAATCAAAACCAGTTATAGATTGGTCAATCATAATAATTTCGAATGACTATCATGGCACCTACTAAATATTATATTTTATACGGGGGTGCAATTTTAGATGAATTGGGCCTATATACCGCTTGTCAGTTTGCTACTCATTACAAAGCGAAGAACCGAAGAATGGAGGGGAATGGATGAAAAACTCACGAGAAACTTATTGTGTCCACGTCCTTGAAGAGTGCTATTGTGGCGTCCGTGACACAGCCGTATATATTCTCCAACTGCGTGCGATTTAAGAATATTATATATATGTTTACGCTCAATAATTTGATAACTAGACATTCTCCGGTCCTTGACGACCGCGTGGATGTATCCCCCGTGTCGCTCATCAGACCTGTCGTGCAAACTGTGTAAATCCATATGAAATAGCATATTTCTACATGGGTGTGTTTATCTCCAAATGAATTGAGGATTGCAACATCCCGAGATGCCAACACTGAATAAGTTCTATTAATCGTGGCAATACGGTGGCATCAGCCCTATACTTCTGTACATATTCCACTGTTTTAGCAGTGCAATCTAAATTCAAGTTCAGCACAAAAACCCCAATTGATCGGACAGATTACAAACTTTCTCAGTTTTGAAGATAAAAGTCTGAAACTTGGTGAAAAAATAGGGCTTCAAGTCAAATGGAATCAAATAAATTTTCGAATTGAGCTGATGATGTAAAACAAAGTTATCGGTAAAAATGATCCAACGTTCTGTTTTGAACTTGACTCGACTACTGTACATACCTCCGTGAGGATGGTGTTCACCAGGTTAATATGCAAGGATGACCTGGGGTCTTCTAGGTCTTCCGAGTACTCTCTCATCAACACCATCGAGCCGTTGTAGTTATATGTGGAGCTGTTCATATTCGGCTGAGTCTGGCATACTACAATGAGATGGTACCATATAGACGTGTATTTACCAATTAACTATATATCTCACAGTATCCAATCTTTTCACCTGCGGGAAAATCTCGTACAATCCATTATAGGCCTACCGGGGTGAAAATGTTCATTTTTATCTCTGTACACAACTTTAACCCTACGTGTACGGTTTCGGTTTGCGTTCCATTCGGCTATATTCATGTATACATTTACGGTATACATAGTTAACAAAATATAGGTGGAGAGGTTCTCGGACCGCAGTATTTTTCAGACGATGTGCAGTTCTGTTGGATTTTGCGAGTTACACCTGTAGCCAGCATCCTGTCTGTACTCACTGAGATGCTGACACTTGTCCCCGTAGTATTGCTCCCCACATGTACACGTGTAGCTGTTCGTCAGGTCGTAACATGTCCCTCCATTCAGGCAGGGGGTCGGGTCACAATCATCTATATCTGTGCGAAATAAGTGACTTTTAGGACAGCTAAAGTAGTTTATTACACCAGATTATGTTCATGTACGAAGCCAATTATATTACGTTCACATATGATTAGATCCCACACAAATTTTGTTGATATTGTTGTTGGTGTATTCATATATTCCATAAACATGAATAAAGCTTCAAGTGAGTTATTTATAATGGGAGAATGCATACTTATTGAGCAGTTGCCGCCGGTAAAGCCCATAGAACAGTTGCAGCTGTAGCCCAGGTGCTCATCGATACATTCTCCCCCTACACCGCACAACACGAGAGGGCTCCCGTCATTGCCCAGTTGTATACAGTCATCGATCTCTGCAAAAATCAATCAATCAATCGATCGATCGATCGATCAATCAATCAATCAATCGATCGATCGATCGATCGATCGATCGATCAATCAATCAATCAATCAATCAATCAATCAATCAATCAATCAATCAATCGTGTATTCCTTATGTACATACCCTCGCATCCCGTGTTGACATTCCTGTACCCTTCGTTACACACACACGAGAACGTCCCGTTACGATCCACACACGTCTGCACGGAGTCATCACATGTGTCTGTCCCCTCGGCGCATTCATCGACGTTAACACAAGTCGGCCCGTCATACCCCGTCATGCACGCCGTACAGCCCTTCACGTGGTCGCAAACCGTCTCATTCTGGCAGCGCTCGCATATGTTGAGGCACCCGGGGCCCCACATCAAAGGCCCACAAGCTACATAGAAGGTACATGTTCTGGTTACGTAGCTCAGGATTTTATTGCGACTTTGAACTGATTCGGATGATTGCCTGGATATCTCTGTTGTGCGAAATAATGAACAGAAACTTGAATAGCTGTACGATAAAATAGCGACATATTGTTTTACCGGAGCAAGTTCTCTGATCCGAGTTGAGAGTGTATCCGTCGTGGCACACACATGAATAGGAGCCGGGTTCGTTCGTGCAGTTGGAGTTAGGGTCACATTGATGTCTGTCCGCGGATCCGTCCGGCTGGGTGCACTCATCTATGTCTACAGGAAACAAAACAACAGACAATTTTGTTAGATACATCGAAACAAAGCTAGTATAGTTACGCCCATGGTGTACATGTATGAAATGGTTATCTCTTCTGTTACCATGGAAACAATATCATACCTGTAGATAATTTTACTTGTGAAGGGCATTCCACCTACACGCATACATGTACTTAACCTTATTACAATAATAGCCACATAAATATCATTGCGACCTTGTAACATAATGATTACTTGCGAATTAGCAGAACTTATTCGAATCAAACATCTAAATCTGATGTATCAGGTCCCAGTACATTAAGATACCTACCATTGCAGTCTATGTTATTGGTGTCCAGTTCGTACCCGCGTGGACAGATACAGATGAAGTTGGACATATCCTCCGCAGCACAGAGGTACGAACAGTTGAGACTTGCACAGCCGCTAACTGTCGACGAGTCTGGTGGGGGGGGGGGGGGGGGGGGAGGAGAAATTTGTGTCCAGTACATATAGTATAGTACATAAAATCGAGTCATGTTTAATCATCCAAGGCGACGAATATTCTTCCATCTATAGTTTGTATTTTGAAATTGTTTTCTGTATCATAAAAGTAGCTTAAATCCGCGTTGGACATTCAACGGATACTAATATAACCAAAATCATTATTAAACACTATCATTTTTGAAGTGCCAGTATTTTCCATTACATCAGATCGAAAAGATTGATCTAACATAAATTACAGTGAATTTCCAAAACCAAAGGAGAAATCATAACGATATCGCTATATATCGCCCCAGACAGAAAACTCTGACAAAAAACAGGAAAGAAAGCGTACTGATCGGCACATACCAGGTTCACAGTATGTCTCGTTTAGTTTGTTATAGCCGGTGAAACAATCACAGGTAAAGCTTCCAGGAGGTGTGTTCATACACAGCTGTCCACAGTTGTCCGTCCCTAAACTACACTCGTCAACTTCTGCAAGCGTTTGAAAAATAATCGAAATTTCATGGGGAAGGCAAAAATTCACTGAACTCATTATTTCAAAATTCATTATTTCATAACATTACTTTTTGACAACGAGTGTTTATTTTTTAGAAGTCGCAATATCTGAACGAATGTGGAAATTTGCGGCAGGTTTCTTTGATGGGGTCTACCCTATATTCCGACACCCCACTTTTCCGACACAACAGTGGTTTAATACAGCTGGATGACAGTTAGATAGCCTGAATGTCAGAACATTGGGGTGTCTGTACAGTGGGGTGTCGGGACAATGTCATTATTCCTCTTTGACAGTTTCACTTTCGGTTCTCACCACTACAGTGTGTGTCGTTGAGAGGGATATATCCAGAGAAGCAGCCACATTCGAAAGTGCCCTCCAAATTGATGCATTCTTGTTCACAATTGTTAGCAGTTGTGTTACATTCGTCAATGTCTGAAATATATAAAACCTTTTAAATAAGAATCTGGAAGTGGACATCTATTTATGCAACATCGAAGAGCTTAGATGATATTCGGAGTTGAATCCCAACAAGCAACCACAACATTGAACATTTAAACCTATTAAAATGATCTTCCATTAAATGTTAACAAGAATTTGACTGGATATTAACTATCAAGATTATTCATTTTAACAAAGTTAACAAAGTGGAAAATGTGGAGATAATCCAACACAAGCTTTAGAACCCCCCGCGAACTAATTTCATCCCTACTCCCTCCCAACGTTCCCCCCCCCCCCACAAAAAATCACAAACAAGACCAACAAACAAACGCACCTCTGCACTTGGTTCTATTGAAGTCGTCGAAGTCGATAAAGATCTCGAAGCCGTCGGGACAATCGGTGCAAGTGTACCCCGGGCCGTCCGGATCTTCCAAGTGCTCGTCCACGGGTGTATCCACACACGAGTTATGGATGAGACACAGGGCGTCTTGCTGGCAGAAGTCATAATCCTCCTCACAATTTGGTCCTGGGGATGAACAGAGCTTACTATATTTATCATGATTTATCGTACCCCATGTAATCAAATCTGATTCATGTGATGTGATGCTTTTTCAAATTTTCACGTTGTTGCTACTGTATTAGGTTCCAATGCTGATTTTTTAAAACTCACGCTTAGAACAATATTCAATTGGCGAATTTCGTAATAGCCTCTGTACTAAATTTTCAATTAGGAAGCACCTTCCACCCCCTCCACCTCCCAACACACAGAAAGAACTCCACTAAAAATAACCCGCCCCGCCAAACAAGTACCTACCATCGTAAAACACTCGACATTCACACGCCTGGACTTGGAACATGAAATCCATGTCCCTGACCGGGGTCCCGTCGCTAGGACACGAGCCGTGCTCCCAGGAGCAGTTACAGAACGTCACGGTCACTGAGAGGGGAACGGCTGTGTCCCCTTCCGCGTCTACTCCGCTAAAACTGTCGAGTGTAAGGGCGAGTGAGATGTTATCGAACTGTAAAACGAACTACTGACATCTTGTAGCAGTTACGTTTTCAGAACATTTTCGTGGATTTTCAGAGGTTTTCGCGGAATGTTTCACATAATTCTTGCTCGTAACGTAGCGACTCTGGGAGGTATTTTAATGTAAATCAACTCTTGAGATCGAAAACAGAAATCTGACAGAAGAACTGTTGAAGTGTGGGCGATACATATCGAGTTACAGATGGCAAAAACTATGTACACAATTTCCAAAACTTTGAGTATAAAATGCCATGTACGGCTACACCCAATAACACATATTTACATCATGTCGAAGGGCTCAACGTTATGATTCGGCGGCGTCCATTCAAAAACACCAGTGGTTGAGTCAAAGGTCGCGCCTTCGGGGAGTGTGAAATTAGCGTCGAGAGTGACAGCACTGTCAGAGCTGTTGACGGTTACTCTCAGCGTCGACATGTTTTGCACCTGCACGAATAAAGTGTCTGGGCCGTCGAGAACTGGATGAACGGCGTCTGTGGGGGAAAAATATCATTTAGGGAATGTTAGCGGATGGACATTAACAATAATTTCATGTGAGTGAAACAGTCATATTATCGATATATATCAATGCAATTGTGCAGCACAAATGGAGTATATTGAGCTACATGTAGTTATTGTTCGTGGCCACACCTCTATTACAACAAATCGCCCGCAAAACGATTCCATGCAAGGTCATGGATGGGAAACGACGGCTCAGTTATATGTCTTGCTAGAGAAGGACCAATTTTCGGAACAAAAAGCTGAAAGAATAAATGAATAAATGTGTTGGAAACAGATAGAACTAATAATGCACTCACTGAGTAGGGCCTGTTCGTCCGCCTTCTGTGCTATGCCACTGGCTGTTGCGGCGGCAAGCGCCTGGTTCTTAGTGAGGATGAAGTCAATCTTACACTGCCGGTCGTCCCCACACAACTCTTCCACCTGGTTCTCCTCCTCAGGTGACTCGTATTCATACGTGTCCGGGTCCGTACAGTCCGGGACATAGTCCGGCGGCGCCTCGTGACTGTCAAACGTGTCCAGACCCTCGTAGTAAAATAAAGACTCAACCTTCGTGATTTTCCCTGTTTTGGAAAAATTGAGAAGTGAATGAATGGGTCGTGGGTTATGCGAAAACAAAATCGTTTGAGGTTCTCCGAGCAAATACGAAAAAGTGACTTTCAAACGTCAATCATGCATGTAAAACAAAGCTGTTTTCTATTCGATAGCTTATCAGTTCAGTTTTCCGATCCATCTAACATATTCCAGGAGATGAAGTACTCACATTTCTCAGCAAAAGTGTCTCGTATGACTTCACACGGGCTATTGATGTCGATGACTGTGCCGTCCGGAGCGGTGAAGTCGTCCGTCTGGTTGCCATTGGGCGTCCCGAGCAGGCCGGCTCCCCGCACGTCCGTCAGCTTGTTTAGAGGGTAGGTGATCGTAAACATGAGCTGCTCCACGCCAACCTCCACATCGACACCAACTCCTGTGATTATGCATCAGACGATATTTAAAAAAAAGATTATTTTTCGTGAACTGCTAGGGTAAATACATGACACAGTGCTTTTCACATTGTTGCATGTGTATGAGTTAAGTTTTTTTTGTTTCTTGATTACCAATTAGTTCATTGTCAGAATTTCAGAGGGGA
The DNA here is from genome assembly GCA_949152475.1 of Terebella lapidaria. Classification (NCBI taxonomy): domain Eukaryota; kingdom Metazoa; phylum Annelida; class Polychaeta; order Terebellida; family Terebellidae; genus Terebella; species Terebella lapidaria. The sequence continues at coordinate 9,104,229 of OX424567.1, forward strand.
ATCATAAGTTTTTTATTGATGCATAAAGATGTCTTGGTTTGTACCTGACGGAAGCAGCACAGTCAGTTTATCCCCGTTTCTTTTGAAGACAATTCGGTTCTCAGTCCGAAACGAGTTATTTTCCGCAGTCCGAAACCACTCGGTCAAGCTGATCGAACTCTCTTGTATGTAGATATCCAGCTCTATCCAAACAGAAAGTTAACCATAAAACACCACGGAAACAAACTTCCCACTGATATCACTTTCAGTTTCGGTTCCTCACCTGGATCACCAGCATCATTGATCATCTTGATCTGCACTCGACTGGCAGACACGGTCTCATTACTCTCCACCTCCATGGCCGAGTACGAGTCCCTGAAGGCGATCGCCTCCCAGACAGTGGCCGCGATCTCATTGCCTGAAGAGTCTTTGGCACGCTTCGTGCGGCCCTGCAGCTTAATGTCCTCGGACTTGAGTAGCCAGAACTGGCCGAGGCCCTGGTACGTGTATAGTTTACCGTCAATCGTCGTAATGTGGGGGTCTCCGAGCATGAAAGCTGAAAACAGGTCAAATCACGTGTAATCATATACACATCTGCACTTGGAGGAACAATTCAGTTAATCATATCACCAGTATTAACGAAACTTCATGAAATTCCGATATTTTGTGTTTATAGACGGCATCGTCTCTCTAAATAATATGTTAATATGTCATCAATAGGTCTTGATAAAGCAATCCATACTATATCAGAATATACACCGATGCTAATTACATGTATGTTCCCATATCAGCAAACACGTTTCTCTGAACCTTGATTATAATCCATCAATACAGTTTCAATGTAAACACATTGATACTCGTTCGATTCATACATATTCGACTCGGTAAATCCCTAAGCAAAAACCACTGGAACTCATTAGCACACACCACCTCTACCTCCCCATCCATGACAGCTAACTCACCGATCCACGGGGGAATCCAGAAAATACAGCGGCTACTCGGTCGGACGTCGTAGTAGAAGCGACAGTTGTTTGAGTAGAGACAGCAATCTCTCTTCGGCCGCAGATCGAGGTAATAATAGTTGTAGTAATAGTAGTCAGGGTGGTACCTCAGTAGTGATCCGGACCAGTAGGTCTCGGCCGTGTTCAATATGCCCCAGAACCACCAGTAGCAGCACCGCTGGGGAAGAGACAGGGAGGGTGGGGTACAACCGAATGATAATTCACATGTTTATTTATTTGCTTTAGTTTGATCATGACAACATATAGATGTACGTGTATCTACTGTGTACCGATATTCGACGAAGGAGCGCGATAGATCATTATCGATAACCTTTGATCGACCTTTTTCATAATTGCAATCATCAGAAAGAAAGAGCAAATAACCATCTAGCATTTATATTTACATGTATACTATTTAAATAAAGTGAACAAATTGTACAATGTGAATTCAATATATCAAATTTTACGTATTTTTCTATATTGCCAAATAACTTACCCTGGCAAAAATCGTTCCAGGACTGGTTGATATGGCACAGAACGATCTAAAGTCGACGGAGAAGGCGCTGTCGAAGAAAGCTTGCCAGAAGAAACAAGGGCAATCAGGGAGAATGAATCTGTCGTAGATGTTGATGGCAGGCAGTAGAGAAAGCTCCTGACAGTACCACTGATAACATCTGGAGGTCGAGCTGTCCTGACTTAGCTCGCGATAGTTCGTCAGCATGAACACGTAACGGCCAAGGCTTTCTGCAAAGGTTTTGAGAGAGAGAGAGAGAGAGAGAGAGAGAGAGAGAGAGAGAGAGAGAGAGAGAGAGAGAGAGAATTGTCACATATAGGGAATTAATGATACATTGATTCGAATGATATCGACATGTGATACTGACAAAGGCCCTTTACAATGTGGAGTGCCTTTGTCACTGGAATACCGGACCTTGTTTCATATAAATGTACCCGTTTTGTATCCGAGAGTGAATATTTATATACAGTCTACTGTATTGCATATGACTTGTATTTGTTGTTGACTTAAGGTATACATCCCCAACAAAACAAAATGCAACAACAAAAACTAAAAACAACAACAACGAACAAAACAATATCATTGCGGATATTTTTGGCCCACTACATTGTTCCAGAAGATGATTTAAACTACGCTAATAGAAAGAGGAGTCACTCACGAGCCCCTAGTCTCGGTAGCAGCGGGAACGCGGTGGTACCCGATGTGGACAACTCCTGATACAGGCGATTACCGTAACGGTACGAGTACTGGCTGGTGTATCCCTCCCTGTTACGTCGCGTGACGTCACGGATGTTGATCTCCCGGTAAAGGTAGATACCGTAGCTCCGCCCGCGGGAGTTGTCATAGCCTAGGGCTAGCTGAAAAGTCGCTCTCTTGGTGGTGGTGGCGGGGGGGGGGGGGGGGGGGGGGATCAAGTGGGTAATTGAGTGATTTATTAGACAGATGTAGTGTTTTTGTGTGTCATCGGCTTAATTACTTGGATGAAGCACAAGTCCGCGCGAAGGATGCGAAACAGGTGGATTTGTCTCTTGCACAGAACGGAAGCCAATGTCACAGAATATGATGACACGAGATATGACGCCGAGTGTGAATATGAGTATGTCGAAATGAAATTTTGATAGATCTAGAGATATAATTATTATTAATGCGTAGTGAATCAATTAAGAATGTGCTCGTGAAATTTTAATCACCTCGTTGGAAGTGCCGTAAATTCGGACGTTGACCCACGTGATGACAACGAGAGACGTCGCGTGGAAACTAATATCTCCCGTTCTGGCAACCTCCGCCTCAAATTCATCGAAGAGTTCCTGGAGGTCCGGTCCGATATAGGCGTAGCGACAGAGTCGATCGTATGTCTGGTAGTACACGATTCCCGTTCTCTCGCTCCACGACCCGACCGTGGTGAAGTCCATCCACAGTGGAGCTATCATCGCCAGGTCTTGAAGGGCATTACCAGGCGGGAAAGGGACAGGGATGTAACTTTGGAAGCTCCGGCCCAGAGATATGTACCCGTTGGTGTTCAACTGTAATGAAACGGCTGTGTATAAATGTTTATTCATAGGTGCCATGAGTTGTGGGTTAATTCGAGCCCACGGAAGTTAAATAACACATGGACATTTGTCATGTATATTCGATTCTCAACGTTCAATTTCTTTGGGTTGTTTTAATATAAAATTCATATCAAAGCAGTAGCCTATTATCTAAAGTGTACAAGGCGAATGATGTCACCAACTCACAAAGAATGTACTGTAATAATCCCCGAAGTAGTTGAAAGGTTCCGAGAACTGCACACTCCTCGACGCGTCATCCGCGCCGATGAAGACGGCGTCCCCTGCGTCAGGTCCGTGCTGAAACAGCGTCGTGGTCGGAACCGCATCGACTGGAACGTCCAAGTAACGTCTGAGGTTAGTATTGTCTGGTTTCATGTCGTCATGTCGGCTCAGATGGGATATGCTGCCCTCAACTAATAATCATCTATAGAAAACTTGCTATAAGTCCGGGCGACACTTTTTAAAAATCCTATTTCAACATGTAGAACAAGGAGCACACCATTCCTGGGCGGTAATGTCTGGTAGGTTATTAAATGGTACACGTAGGTCTATGTTATTACATTGTATGTGTACGCCAGATTGCATCTCAGAAAATTCACCATTTTGGAATTTCCTTCAGAATTTTTCAGAAAGTAACAGACACACCAAATTTCAGATTCCATTTTTTTTTTCATCTTTGTGAAAATTCGTAACCTAAACCAGCTGATGTCTACGACAATCCCGTTGATAACACGGCTCTCAGCTGAGTGTTATAGCATTGGAAAAACTTGCAGGCAGATGAAATCATCCAGAATTCTACAGTTTAGAACTCCCCTATGGTGTACCCCATCCCCACCAATATCGTGCCAATGAGATGATACAGGTCTGCTCAGTGCCCGTTAAGAGAGATGAACGCACTTATACTACATGTTGGACCCGTGAAGCCAACTGCACAAACACAGCTGAAACCATTGACCAGGTCTGTACAGACACCGCCGTTCCGACAAGGATTAGAACTGCATTCGTTATCATCTGGAAAAAAGAGAGAATAATATCAACATTTCAACGACTGCCTGGTGTCCACTCCCCCCCCCCCCCCACTGCACCTACCAATATCCTGTCAACATGATGAGGCACAGGATGATGAACGTACCTATAGCACAGGTAGGGCCGGTGAAGCCAGGTGCACAAACACAGCTGTAACCATTGACCAGGTCTGTACAGACACCGCCGTTCCGACAAGGATTAGAACTGCATTCGTTATCATCTGGAAAAAAGAGAGAATAATATCAACATTTCAACCGTGAGGAGTCACTTTTTGTATAGTTTCGCGACAATGCGCGAACTTATCGACGTTAACATTTCTCATCAATTTTCTTTCTTTCACTGACTTATTGCACAAGTTGCTCCTGTATACCCCGGCACACACTGGCAGCTATTCCCGTTTACTTGGTCTATACAAGTGCCCCCATTCTGACAGGGGTCTGTGACACAGTCGTCAATATCTGCAGATAATTTACGAGTAATTCGAATATTGGTATTTTTGAAGTTTCATTGGTTTTGTATAATGTACATGTACACTCTGATTTTTCTAACTCGTTTACACTGTTTTTTCGCTGATATTTTCGCGATGCTGAATGGTATCGTTCTATAATTTGACATACTTCACCTGGGAGTCGAACGGCAATTTTCTACTGAATTTCAGACTTTTATTGCGAAAGTTATACCCCAATGGTAAATTTAGCCCTGTCATTCAATTTCTAGGTCCGCACACAATTTTGTGCATTTACTCGGTTTTCTAGCTGTGCATTCGTTCGAAATCAATATGTTTGTCGAGAAAACACCTCATTGTGTCTTCTTGTCCAAAATTACAATTATACTTCAAATCCCGATTTATGTAAACAAGACCAAATCCTCTAATATGCTCAGATTCTCAAGATCCCGTTTTGGCTGACATTTAACATTGGTTTAGATTGCCAACTTCTTCAATTTTTGCGATAGAAGTCAGAAATATGGTAGCAAATAGCAGTTTGGCTCCCAGGTGAAATATGCCAAGCAATGGAACGATAACATTCAGCATCACAAAAATATCGCCAAAAACCAACGTAAACAAGTTAGAAAAATCAGAGTATAGAGTGGAAATGGCATACAGGAATTAAGTACGGAAACATGCGAGCAAAATTATTCCGAATACAAACAGATATAATGTATGCCTACATGTACTTCAATCAAAATAAAAGTATTGTCTCCTGTATATATTCATTATGAACTATATAAGTGCTTTCTTTTCCATAGAAAACTTACTCGTTGAACAAGTGGGTCCCGTGAATCCAGGAGAACAACTACATCTGAAGGCATTGACCAGATCTGTACAGGTTCCTCCATTCTGACACGGATCGGCAGAGCAGTCATCGATGTCTGAAAGTAAAACAATGCTATAGAATAGAATAGAATAATGTTTATTTGACAGCCTTAACATCAATAACATGTACTTACATATTTGTGAACATTGTGAACATTTACCTAAACTTACAAAATTTTGAACATGGTTAGTAGATAGCTTATGTACCATGCAGACATATCAAGAATAAAATTTATAATAACTATTAATTATACATGGCCAATGTAACAGAAACAAGGGTATAAAGACTGCTATATATTTTTTGTTCAGAACAGTTTTCACTACATGTATGTTTTCATGGTTATTTTTGTTCTCAGCAAATATAATTTCCTAGTTTTTGGTTAAAGTCGAGTTCTTTTTGTGGACTGGCCAGAAAAATTGGTGTTATGGCGAAAATGCTTGATTGCGAAATCATTGTGGGACTGTCGTGTTCTCATATTTTGCGTGACTTACTCTATCTTTAACGGTAGTGATTCATTTTTGGATCTAGCCTGATACACTACCATTTGTAATGTACTGTATACTCTGATTTTTCTAACTCGTTTACACTGTTTTTCGCTGATATTCTCGCGATGCTAAATGCTATTGTTCTATAACTTGGCATACTTCACCTGGGAGTCAAACGGCAACTATTTACCGAATTTCAGACTTCTATCACGAAAATTGAAAAAGTTGGCAATCTACACCAATGTTAAATTTAGCCAAGTCATTTAATGTCTGGGCCCGCACACAATTTTGTGCATTTGCTCGGTTTTGTAGTGGTTCAATCTTTTGAAATCAACATGTTTGTGTAGAATACACCTCCAATGTGTCTTCTGGTCTAAAACTACAACAATACATCGATTTTTGATCGATGTAAACAGGGTCAAATCTCCGAATATGCTCAGATTCTCGAGATCCCGTTTTTGGCTGAAATTTAACATTGGGGTAGATTGCCAACTTCTTCAATTATTGCCATAGAAGTCTGGAATTGCCGTTTGACTCTCCGATGAGGTGTGCCAAGTTATAGAACGATACGTTTCAGCACCGCAAAAGATATCATCAAAAACCGGTGTAAACAAGTTAGAAAAATCAGAGTATAGGCGGTTGTAATGAAATGTTTCTACTTGCTTGTGCTACAAGTTGAATCCGTAAACCCGGCGGCGCATGCGCAGCTGAATCCGGGCACTAGGTCCGTGCAAGTTCCTCCATTCTGGCAAGGGCTCTGGGCACAGCCATCAATATCTGCGGAAATTATGTACACGGAACTTGATTTCTTTGCTGTAAGTTCCTACATCTGGTATTATACTGTATAATCGCATATGAAAACACAGAGATAATGTTGACATTTTGTTTGAGGATTTGGCTTTGGCATAGATCCATGCCTTTGTCTTGTTCTTGATGTTTGTATGTGCGTCCTATTGGCTGTCCTATTGATATTATCTTTACACCTATTTTGAAGCGTAATACCTATTGAACAAGTGGCGTCTGTGTATCCTGGAGCACAATCACAGCTGAAGTCATCGATCAGATCTGTACAGGTTCCTCCATTCAGGCACGGATCCGAAGAACATTCATCGATATCTGCACGTAAAACGATAAACAATCAACTAAATGTAACGTTCCCTGATAGCAAAATTATAATTGTCAGGACATGGTCAAGACATGATTTGTATTCTAGATTTTATATTATACTCAATTGATTTTGAATTAGCTTTTCGTTTACGCCAAGTCACCAAAAAATCCGACATGGCGGAAACCTACACGGTCGTTTTGTTTTTTTTGGTTACCGTACTATTGTCTGATAATCTATTGCAATGGCGTTGTGTTCGTCGTCATGTTAATTAAACCTTAGATTGCTTAAAAGGCCCGCTATGCTCAAATAGGCTCAAAAGATATACTTAAAAGGCCCCTGTATGCACAAGTAGGTTCAGAAGATATGCTTAAAAGGCCCTTGTAGGCACAAATTTTCTTATGAGACGAAAACACCTGCACAAAGGGCTTGGGTTTGTATTATAATCATATAGGACATTAAATATGACGCATTTTTTGGTGTGACGTGGACCTTAGATGACATTGAAGAATAGGGACCTTTAGCATCACTTACGCTATATCGAACGGTAACGTAAAAGTCAAAAGTATGTGCATTACGTCATAACTTTCCGTTCTTCTCCGTCAAGCGCCATAACGTTAGCGTTCGTGGTTTACGGTAAACTCTGGGTTTAGCGGATCTATTTCACGTTAAAGTTCATGTACGGTGTACGGCAAAACTTTTGGTAAACAGAGGGCCTCTAATGAACGCAGGTCTTTAATAGGCGCATGGTCTGGACGGCAAGTGGAATTAATAAACGCCCCCACGTTTATTAGAAGTTTACGGTACTCTTGCAGTCTTGCACGCATGCAGTAGCTTCTGGTCAAATTATTGATCTACGATCATCAAATTACTGGCATCAGAAACCCATGGGTCTCTTATGGGTTTCTGTTGATCCACCAGGGAAGGTGACCCACATCATCATAGATCTACATATATACACATGTAATTATTTAACTATATTTATTTAATTTATATTGATTTTAATAAATAAATGTATTATGTTTCTATATATATACATAGTTACTGTAGATCTCTTCAGATTTAGGCATGTTATATACACTGCATCATAACTATCAGGCCTACATGTATATATATATATTATTATTATTATTATTACAATAGCATTGGGACATATACCCCCGGGCACATACCACATTCATGGGGTATGTCATGTCTACTTAGTGACACCGTAAAAGTGTCTGGATTCTTTCTATGGGCCTGTGTGTCCTTGTAGGGCTGGTGGTGGCAGTTTGGGAAGGCGTGAAGCTAAAATGGAATACTGGCTTTTCCTTGTTAAACTATAGTTTGACAAGAAAAAGAGAGTCGCACTTACCGCATGGGGTAAGCACGACTACAGTCGGACAAACCCGATCGATATTGTTATTATTCTTATTATTATTATTATTATGTTATTTTTATTATTGCGTGCGTTTCTTTATTCCTGTAGAATTTCTACTGGTAGAACTACTGCAGATAGATTTTTTGTGCCTTTCATCAGGCCTATTCCAGTAGAAGTTCTACTAGTAGGTCATTTCTTTCTACTAGTAGAACTTTCTACTGGTGGACAAAACAAGTTACCACAAATCAAATCAAGTAAAATTACTACCAAACCAATTACAGTACGGATATAAATTTGAAGAGCGCCTCCCTCGAATGAGCACCAGCGGGTATGAAGTTTTCGACAAATATGTGCCTCCTTGAAAGAGCGCCGGCATTGCACAAGAAATACCGTTTATATCGGTGACTCACACTTCAATTGCACTTTGTTTATTGATACTGGTAATTGTAACTGCAGGTGAAATTTCAAATTTACAATTGAAAGTTAGCCGTAGGCTTTCCCCTTTGGACATGTTTGATTTCTATGGAATAACAACTTTGTGTGACTGAAATAACATGGATTGCGACTACTAGAGATCAATACGAGTTGTGTCGGGGTAGTTCTAATATATGAATCAAGTATATATTGAATGTATGAAAAATACACCAAATAAAGGCTTGGACATTGGCATTGACCGACAACATATAGATCGTATTTTAACCTGGAAAAGTTTGTTGTCATAATAACGCCTCCCTTGAATAAGCGCCCGTTTTGAAAGAGCGTCGTCGGTAGAACTTTATTGACAAATAAGCGCCCTGGCACTTAATCGAGCCATTCTGGTACTCGCATCGAGAGACCAATGGATTACGCATGCATTCACCATGGACAAAGTACCGTATGTGGTCCAGTTGCTAAAGGTCTTTTGCAGTCAGACGTTACATTACCGAGAAACGTAATTTCGTTTTATGTTTACGTTTAGGTTAGCGTTTAGATCGGGTGATGCTAAAGGTCCCTAATAGATCTCAAGGTCACGGTGACATGAAATGTGTAAATTGACATCTAAAGACAAAATGCTTGTAGATAGAGCTTATGTTTTATTATGAGAATATAGGAAGTCATATATATAGCACATCTTTTGGTGAACTTGCAGTTACCCCATGGCCTTGAAGGCTAAATCTCAAGGTCACGTCTGACATGAAATGTGTAACTTGGCCTCCACAGAGAAAATGCTTGTAGATAGAGCTTATGTTGTGTATTGTGAGCATATAAGAAGTCGTATATGGTACAACTAATGGTGACCTTGAACTTGACGTCAGATGACCTTGAGTGCAAAATCTCAATGTCACGTCTGACACAAAATGTGCAAATTGGCCTTTGGAGCCAAACGCTTGCATATACATATTAGGTTTGTATTATAAACATATAAGAAGTTATAAACATATAAAATCTTTTCGTGACATTCGATTTGACTCTAAACCACCTTGAAGGCTAAATTTCACGGTCAACTCTGACCTGAAATGTGTATTTGCCTCTACAGAGAAAATATAGCTCATGTTTGCATTATGAGCAAATAGGAATATACGGCACAACTAATGGTGACGTTGAGCGTCATCTGAGGTGATATTGACTGATGAATGAATGACGTTAAATGTAAAATTTGGCCACTGGGCCTACCGCTTGCGCCCAGAGCTTAAGGTTTTGTTTGCATTTAGAACTTGGTTTTTTCTTCGTCGTTAGCTGCAAAGTTGCAGAAACTGTATGCGGTATTATATAATCGGATATAAAAACATGGAGAGAACATTTTGTCGGTTGACTCGGTCTTTCTGGGTGTAGGTTTCACAGGATTATTATTATGTAATATATTCTTCTGGACACTGACCTGTTGAACAATTAGCGTCCGTGTATCCAGGTGGACAATCACAGCTGTAGCCATCAACCAGATCTGTACAGTTCCCTCCATTCTGACACAGGTCGGGAGAACAGTCATCGATATCTGCAAAGAAAACAGGCACCGTAAGTGAATGTTCTCGAGTAGTAAATTGTTATTGTTTCGATTAGCAATAGTTTGTATCCTAGATTATACAATGCTCAATTGATTTTAAGTAAGCTTTCCGTTTGAGCCACATTTTGTCATGGCACAAAACTTTCCGTCAAGTTACAAACAAATCCAACATGGCGGACACCTACACGATCGTTATTTTTTAGTGAAAATTGAAGCCGAGTTTTCCTCTTGGAATGTTTATACAACAATTGTAGACAGGCCGAAAGGTTCAGAGGAGCAAAATATATACTAGACAATTGAATACAAACTAGAATGACGCAGTCGTGTGCCCATGAATGATTGGCTCAATCATTTTAAATACCAGTGATAATTTAAGTTTTTGGATCGATCCAATGAACTCGTGTAGACATTTGTGATATAATGTAGTGCAATTGTACTCACTCGTGCTACAAATTGAATCCGTGAACCCGGCGGCGCATGCGCAGCTGTATCCGGGCACTAGGTCCGTGCAAGTTCCTCCATTCTGGCAAGGGTTCTGGTCACAGCCATCAATATCTGCAAAAATTATGTACTTGAAACTTGATTTTCTTTCCTTTAAACTGCGAAATTGGAGAAATTTTATGTGGTATTATATAATAGGATATGAAGACAAGGAGAGTCGGCCTTAAAACATACGGATGGAGGTTTAGCAGGATTATTATTTATATTACAACTAAGCGTAATACATCATTTTCGTAGTTTGTATCATGATTTTATATTTTTGATTTGACCTTGAAAATGAGGTCAAAAGTGAAGTTCAAAGTCATGAGAATATTCAGCATCTTTCATTTCCAATATGTTTGCAATTGATTCCTGAGCTATAAAGTCAATGATAAGCAAGATATTGCCATTTTGTGCTCTGACCTTGAAAATAAAGTCAAGTTCAAATTCAAGGTCATCAGCATATTCAGTGTATATCATTTTCCATATGTCCACAATTGGTTCCCAAGATATTTAGTCAATAGAGAAGCAAGATATTAGCAATTTTGCCTTTTGACCTTGAAAGTGAGGTCAAAGGTCAAATGCCAATATTCAGCGTATATCATTTTTTATATGTTCACAATTGATTCCTGAGCTGTAAAGACGATAATAAGCGAGATATTAGTCATTTTGTCCTGTGACCTTAGAATTAAGGTCAAAGGCCAAATTCAAGGTCACGAAAATGATCTGTGTATATCAATTCCTATGTTCATAATTGATTCCTAACCTGTGAAGTAAATAATAAACGAAATAGCCATTTTGTCCTGTGACCTTGAACATTAGGGCAAAGTTCAAATTCAAGGTCACCGCAGTATTCAGAATATATCATTTCCTATATGTTACAATTGATTCCTAAGCTGTAAAATCGATAATAAGCGAGATATTAGCCATTTTGTGCCCTGACCTCGAAAATGAGGTCAAAGGTCAAACTCAAGATCACGACAGTAATCAGCATATATCATATCCTATACGTTCACAATTGATTCCTAAGCTGTGAAGTTGATAATAAGCGAGATATTAGCTATTTCGTCGTGTGACCTTGAAAATTAGGTCGCGAGAATATTCAGCATATATCACTTCCTATATGTCCACAATTGATTCCTAATCTCTTATCTGAACTATTAGGTGAGATATTTGGAAAAATGTGCCCATTATAAAGCATAGGAGAATTTAACGTGGGATAGTCCCATTTGGGCAGACTTCAAGGGTAACGAAACTTATACACGTCACAGGGGCACATATAAGGAGTGTTATGTATCAATAAAAAATGTTACTGAACAGATTTTGAGAAAACGACCGTCAAAGTACAAAATTGGCCGTTTTTCACCAAAAATGGTCGCCATTTTGAAAAATTTGTGAAAATAAAAAAACTCAAAAATATCTCCCTCTCGAAATATTTTTAGGCATTTTTATGCAAAAATTTCAGAAAGATTCGATCGTAAACTTTAAAAATAAAAATGTAGACGGACGACGACGATGGACGACGACGACGGACGCAACGCCATGGCAATATGTTATCGGACCAAAGGTCGGGCAACCTAAAAATATTCGTAGTTAAGCTGATATGTGCTGAAGTCTTTTGGAGTTAAAAATTTTGACACTGACCTGTTGAACAATTAGCGTCCGTGTACCCAGGTGGACAATCACACCTGTAGCCATCAACCAGATCTGTACAGTTCCCTCCATTCTGGCAGGGGTCAGGAGAACAGTCATCGATATCTGTATGCAAAACAGACACTATAAATGCACAATCTCTGGTTGTAAATTTGTTATTGCTTCAATTAGCAACAGTTTGTATTCTAGATTTAATTCAATGTAGCCTTCTCTCAATGTACTCAATTAGCTTGAGTTAGCTTTCCGTTTACGCCAAGTTTTGATATGGCACAATCTTTCCGTGAAGTCACAAACAACTTCGACATTATGATGGCGGAAACCTACACGATCGTTAGTTTTCATAACGATTTATAATGATCGGATTAGCACATTCGTGTATCCATGACTGTTACGATGTACTGCTATTTCAACTTTGATGATTCCAGTTTTGGATCCAGCCAATGAACTACTGTTTAACTCTGTGATTCAATCAACTCAATCATTTTAAATACCGGTGATAATTTCAGTTTTGGGATTGATCCTATGAACTCGTGTAGACATTTGTGATATAATGTAGTGCAATTGTACTCACTCGTGCTACAAATTGAATCCGTGAACCCGGCGGCGCATGCACAGCTGTATCCAGGCACTAGGTCCGTACAAGTTGCTCCATTCTGGCAAGGGCTCTGGGCACAGCCATCAATATCTGCAAAAATTATGTACTTGGAACTTGATTTTCTCTGTTTTAAGCTGCAAAATTGGAGAAATTATTGTGGTATTATCGGATATGAAGACAGAGAGAAAGCTAACATTTCATCAGTGAGTCCACCTTGATACCGGATGTAGCTTTTGTAGGATTCTTATTTTTATTCCAATTAAGAGTAATACATCATATTTTGTAGCTTGTTTCAGGATTGTATATTTTGTGAGTTAGCGGTTAATGAAAAAAAATCGTAGATAAGCTGATTTGTACTGAATTCTCTTGGACACTGACCTGTTGAACAATTAGCGTCCGTGAACCCAGGTGGACAATCACAGCTGTAACCATCGACCAGATCTGTACAGTTCCCTCCATTCTGACACGGATCAGGAGAACAGTCATCAATATCTACAAAGAAAACAGACACAATAAATGAATGTTCTCTGGCAGTAAAATTGTTATTGTTTCACATAGAAACAGTCTGTATTATAAATTATACAATATTCAATTGGTTTTAAGTTAGCTTTCCATTTACGCCAAATTTTTGTCATAAAACAAATAATTCCATGAAGTCACAAACAAATCCAACATGATAGAAACCTGCACGAGCGTGATTTTTTAGTCACAGTTGAAGCCCGTTTCCATTTCTCAAATATTCTACAAACATTGTGCACCGGGCGAAAGATTCAGAAGAGTAAACAGTCGTGTGGCCCTGATTAGCGTGATATTCTCATTTTGTTACAGGGTTTGGAAAAACCCACTTGCACGAGGGGATTCGAACCCAGGACCCGACGAACAGTAGTCCGACACTCTACCAAGTGAGCTAAAGGGATATCCCACTAGCCGAGCTAGTAGGAATGCTGACCTCCGAATTGGGCGAACCCCGAATGGGCCCTGGCACATATTCAACATTGATGATTTAGTTCTTGGATCTCGGTTGAGATGGCCTTGGCATATGCCTTTGCCTTGTCTTGGTTTTTATTTGCGCGTACGTATTATGTTTCGCTGCTTGGCTTTCGCTTGGCGGTCTTGTTGTTGCTATTACTACAGCTCAGTGTAACACATCATATTCGTAGATAATCTGATTTGTGCTGAATCCTTTCGGACACTCGCCTGTTGAACAATTAGCGTCCGTGAACCCAAGTGGACAATCACAGCTGTAGCCATCAATCAGATCTGTACAGTTCCCCCCATTCTGACACGGGTCGGGAGAACAGTCATCGATGTCTGCAAAGAAAAGAGACACGATAAATGAATGTTCTCTAGTAAAGTTGTTATTGTTTCAAATAGTAACAGTTTGTATTCTAAACTATACAATACTCGATGGATATATTTTTTTCATCTGAGGTTTGAAATTAGTTTAACACTAACCCAGGTTCAAAGCTAGTTTAGACCTACTTCATTTAGTTTAATTTTGAACCGTTTTTCTCATCTTCAGTTAAAAGTAAAAATCAGGTTTAATGTTAGTTCAAACCGTAGATGAGACTTCCACCCAATTTGTTTTTCTGCAAATATCATACGAGTAAAATTTGATTTCTTTCTAGTGAGCTGTAAAGTCAGAATCACTAGCTCACATCTTAGAAATTGCGTGTGGGATTATATAATCGCATTCGAAAACACATGAGAAACACTTCGTCCTTGGTCCTTCTCTTCTCGCACACCACCCCCCCCCCCCCCAGGATGTCGCCCGACTGCATGTCCGAACCATCTCGGAGCATTCCGGCATTTATTAACCGTTTGAAACTGCCAGGATGGTTTGGGAGGGGACGGTTATATGACTGTTACGTCTCAGGAGAGCTATTCTACAATGAATGCTGGTGAACACTCACTTGTTGAACAAGTAGGGTCCGTGAATCCAGAACGACAAATACAGGAGAAGCCGTTGACCTGATCTGTACAGGTTCCTCCATTCATGCAAGGATTGGGAGAACAGTCATCGATATCTGCAAGTGAAAAACAAAATCGAGAGTCGAATACTGTTTAGACGGATACATATAAATTCCAAAATATTTTAATTATCGTAATTGGTTAACAATAAGACAGAACACCTACATAGATCGAAAATCAGAACACACATTCATGTGCAAACTTGCTGATTAAAAATGTTTTAGGTAAGAGAATACGGAAATAACCGAGATATCAATTCTAGATATGCCTACTCGTTGAACAAACTGCGTCTGTCCATCCAGGGGCGCAGGCACAGGTATAACCGAATCCATTATCCGTACAAGTCCCAGCATTCAAGCACGGGTTTGGATCACAGGGGGTAACTGGAATAAGTGTGCAGATAGAACTGTACAGAATAATAACATTGGTTGTTGGATAACCTAACATCATGCCTATTACTGTCACAGGTCAATCAAAATAGGTTTTGAAAGGTTTCGTGACTGTGATGAGCGATCAATGGAGAAATAAGTTGTCATATGTAGTTGGTTACAAATAGTATTCATAAAATAAAGTATAGTTGAATTGTAAATGTTATTACTGGGATCTACGAAGGATAATAAACTTATCACACACTCTCAAGCACCTGACCCAAAACTGTCATAAATTAAAAAAAATATACGGGAAACACCCATGCGCTCGTCAGCGACCGATGGTAAATAGTTTAAAGATGAGCTACTAAGTATTGGAAGAAAATATGGAAACCCGGTCAAGACATGCGAGCAGCGACTGTGACTTGCGAGCTATAATGGACATGTGACTTGCGAGCTATAATGGACATGTGACCTGCGAGCTATAATGGACATGTGACCTGCGAGCTATAATGGACATGTGACCTGCGAGCTATAATGGACATGTGACCTGCGAGCTATAATGGACATGTGACCTGGACATGTGACATGCGAGCTATAATGGACATGTGACCTGCGAGCTATAATGGATATGTGACCTGGACATGTGACATGCGAGCTATAATGGACGTGTGACCTGGACGTGTGACATGCGAGCTATAATGGACGTGTGACCTGGACATGTGACCTGCAAGCTATAATGGACATGTGACCTGCAAGCTATAATGGACGTGTGACCTGCGAGCTATAATGGACATGTGACCTGCGAGCTATAATGGACGTGTGACCTGCGAGCTATAATGGACATGTGACCTGCGAGCTATAATGGACATGTGACCTGGACATGTGACCTGCGAGCTATAATGGACGTGTGACCTGCGAGCTATAATGGACATGTGACCTGCGAGCTATAATGGACGTGTGACCTGGACATGTGACCTGCGAGCTATAATGGACGTGTGACCTGCGAGCTATAATGGACATGTGACCTGCGAGCTATAATGGACGTGTGACCTGGACATGTGACCTGCGAGCTATAATGGACGTGTGACCTGGACATGTGACCTGCAAGCTATAATGGACATGTGACCTGCAAGCTATAATGGACGTGTGACCTGCGAGCTATAATGGACATGTGACCTGGACATGTGACCTGCAAGCTATAATGGACATGTGACCTGCAAGCTATAATGGACGTGTGACCTGCGAGCTATAATGGACATGTGACCTGCGAGCTATAATGGACATGTGACCTGGACATGTGACCTGCGAGCTATAATGGACGTGTGACCTGCGAGCTATAATGGACATGTGACCTGCGAGCTATAATGGACGTGTGACCTGGACATGTGACCTGCGAGCTATAATGGACGTGTGACCTGCGAGCTATAATGGACGTGTGACCTGGACATGTGACCTGCGAGCTATAATGGACATGTGACCTGGACATGTGACCTGCGAGCTATAATGGACGTGTGACCTGCGAGCTATAATGGACATGTGACCTGCGAGCTATAATGGACGTGTGACCTGCGAGCTATAATGGACATGTGACCTGGACATGTGACCTGCGAGCTATAATGGACGTGTGACCTGCGAGCTATAATGGACATGTGACCTGGACATGTGACCTGCGAGCTATAATGGACGTGTGACCTGCGAGCTATAATGGACGTGTGACCTGGACATGTGACCTGCGAGCTATAATGGACGTGTGACCTGCGAGCTATAATGGACATGTGACCTGCGAGCTATAATGGACGTGTGACCTGCGAGCTATAATGGACGTGTGACCTGGACATGTGACCTGCGAGCTATAATGGACGTGTGACCTGCGAGCTATAATGGACGTGTGACCTGGACATGTGACCTGCGAGCTATAATGGACGTGTGACCTGCGAGCTATAATGGACATGTGACCTGCGAGCTATAATGGACGTGTGACCTGCGAGCTATAATGGACATGTGACCTGGACATGTGACCTGCGAGCTATAATGGACGTGTGACCTGCGAGCTATAATGGACATGTGACCTGGACATGTGACCTGCGAGCTATAATGGACGTGTGACCTGCGAGCTATAATGGACGTGTGACCTGGACATGTGACCTGCGAGCTATAATGGACGTGTGACCTGCGAGCTATAATGGACAGGTGACCTGCGAGCTATAATGGACGTGTGACCTGCGAGCTATAATGGACGTGTGACCTGGACATGTGACCTGCGAGCTATAATGGACATGTGACCTGCGAGCTATAATGGACATGTGACCTGCGAGCTATAATGGACATGTAACCTGCGAGCTATAATGGACGTGTGACCTGCGAGCTATAATGGACGTGTGACCTGGACATGTGACCTGCGAGCTATAATGGACGTGTGACCTGCGAGCTATAATGGACATGTGACCTGCGAGCTATAATGGACATGTGACCTGCGAGCTATAATGGACGTGTGACCTGCGAGCTATAATGGACGTGTGACCTGGACATGTGACCTGCGAGCTATAATGGACATGTGACCTGCGAGCTATAATGGACATGTGACCTGCAAGCTATAATGGACGTGTGACCTGCGAGCTATAATGGACGTGTGACCTGGACATGTGACCTGCGAGCTATAATGGACATGTGACCTGCAAGCTATAATGGACGTGTGACCTGCGAGCTATAATGGACGTGTGACCTGGACATGTGACCTGCGAGCTATAATGGACATGTGACCTGGACATGTGACCTGCGAGCTATAATGGACATGTGACCTGCGAGCTATAATGGACGTGTGACCTGGACATGTGACCTGCGAGCTATAATGGACGTGTGACCTGCGAGCTATAATGGACGTGTGACCTGGACATGTGACCTGCGAGCTATAATGGACGTGTGACCTGCGAGCTATAATGGACATGTGACCTGGACATGTGACCTGCGAGCTATAATGGACGTGTGACCTGCGAGCTATAATGGACGTGTGACCTGGACATGTGACCTGCGAGCTATAATGGACGTGTGACCTGCGAGCTATAATGGACATGTGACCTGCGAGCTATAATGGACGTGTGACCTGCGAGCTATAATGGACGTGTGACCTGGACATGTGACCTGCGAGCTATAATGGACATGTGACCTGCGAGCTATAATGGACGTGTGACCTGGACATGTGACCTGCGAGCTATAATGGACGTGTGACCTGCGAGCTATAATGGACATGTGACCTGGACATGTGACCTGCAAGCCATAATGGACGTGTGACCTGCGAGCTATAATGGACGTGTGACCTGGACATGTGACCTGCGAGCTATAATGGACATGTGACCTGCAAGCTATAATGGACGTGTGACCTGCGAGCTATAATGGACGTGTGACCTGGACATGTGACCTGCGAGCTATAATGGACGTGTGACCTGGACATGTGACCTGCGAGCTATAATGGACATGTGACCTGGACATGTGACCTGCGAGCTATAATCGACATGTGACCTGGACATGTGACATGCGAGCTATAATGGACATGTGACCTGGACATGTGACATGCGAGCTATAATGGACATGTGACCTGGACATGTGACCTGCAAGCTATAATGGACATGTGACCTGGACATGTGACATGCGAGCTATAATGGACATGTGACCTGGACATGTGACATGCGAGCTATAATGGACATGTGACCTGGACATGTGACCTGCGAGCTATAATGGACATGTGACCTGGACATGTGACATGCGAGCTATAATGGACATGTGACCTGGACATGTGACCTGCGAGCTATAATGGACATGTGACCTGGACATGTGACCTGCGAGCTATAATGGACATGTGACCTGGACATGTGACATGCGAGCTATAATGGACATGTGACCTGGACATGTGACATGCGAGCTATAATCGACATGTGACCTGGACATGTGACATGCGAGCTATAATGGACATGTGACCTGGACATGTGACATGCGAGCTATAATGGACATGTGACCTGGACATGTGACCTGCGAGCTATAATCGACATGTGACCTGGACATGTGACATGCGAGCTATAATCGACATGTGACCTGGACATGTGACATGCGAGCTATAATCGACATGTGACCTGGACATGTGACATGCGAGCTATAATGGACATGTGACCTGGACATGTGACATGCGAGCTATAATGGACATGTGACCTGGACATGTGACATGCGAGCTATAATGGACATGTGACCTGGACATGTGACATGCGAGCTATAATGGACATGTGACCTGGACATGTGACATGCGAGCTATAATGGACATGTGACCTGGACATGTGACATGCGAGCTATAATGGACATGTGACCTGGACATGTGACCTGCGAGCTATAATGGACATGTGACCTGGACATGTGACCTGCAAGCTATAATGGACATGTGACCTGCGAGCTATAAAGTGCGACATTCGACCTGTCGCATCTCGCATGACGTGACCGGGATTCCCCAGGTAATTTCGAAGAGAATATATATACTGAAAATCACATTAGTCGAGTCGAATGTATTTATCCGTGCAATTTTGAACATATATTATACTGTTCTATGAATATATTAGCGATATTCACCTGGAGTTGTTGTGGTGGGATCTTCCGTCGTCGTTGTCGGGAAATCTGAAAAAAAAACGAGTTAAATAATATCCATGAGTATCGCAAGTTTGTCGTGTAATTTGTTTTTTGATTTCAACATATTTCAACACATAAATTCACAACAAGAAGAACACGATAGTTGTAGTTCTGGACGCTAGGGAAAAACTGCACGTTTCGATAAATTCTAATTCTTACTTGTCGCTCTGGTGTCGTTCGATAACATGAGGATTTCCACAACGCACGATAATTATCTTGCCAGCTAATCAAAATGAACATTATATGCCTTTTTCTTGAGAACCATGAAGTCACTTACCTGTAGTTGTCGTCGTCATAGTGAATGTTGTTGTTTCTGAAAATATTAATAGTACGTTTTGTTCACGGTTTAGTCGACTTAATTTCACCTCTACATGTACTTTGGTAATACTAATAAATTATCATTTAATTTCGGCGAGGTCATTTGTATTAGGACACTGACCTGTTGTAGTAGTTGCTGTTGTCCGAAAAAGGAAAAAAAAGCAGGAGCCACAATCAATAATGGGGAACAAAATTTATCAAATCGATACTGGTAATAAAAATGATAATGCAAATTTCTCTTTCATAACTTGATGCAATGTAATTATCAAGTACAGATAAAGTATGAAATAACAGTTGAGAGAATAAACCGAAATCATTGATGAAGAAAAATTCGACTATAGATAGCAAATTTGCAAGAACCCAGAATTATTACATGTATCTATGAAATAAGTTAGATTGCATAATGATTACATAGCCACGAAGCGTGCAAGACGGTGTCAAATACTCTGTAAAATTCCAAGAAAAAAAAGCGCAGTGGCCCTGTGTTTCGGTGAACGTTGAAGTTTGCGAACATACATGTATATTGGTGGATTCACACATAAAGTGTTCTTAGGTTCAAGTTTCTCCTAATAATTCATTATTTCTTTGTTAAACAGCATATTTTTTAATTTTTTTAGCTAGTTTGCTGTATTTTGGACAAATACGACTATTGTTGTCCAATATGTATATTTCAAATCAATAATTGGTATTATTTTTCAATGACATTTTGATATTCTTAGGCCCTAATGCTGCATGCGGGACTTTCCGAATGTCAATATATATATCTATATATATTCGGATTATTTTCCATGCGTTCCAACTTTTTTCATAATAAATATCACAAGATTAGTCCATTACAATAAGATAAAACATTGATTTCGCATTGAGTTGGGCGTTATGATTCAAACGGCCTCTTGCCTTCAAGTCTTTAGTGGCATAACGCATTGCTCGAGACACTGTTAACTACATGAAAGTATAACTACGTACATTACTTTCGTTTTCGTAAAGAGTTCACCATCAGAAAAGGCAAAAGAGGTAGGCCCCCACCCCCCGGTTAACTCGGTTTTCAAGAAAGTGCAACCCCTTGAACAAATTTCGAGCTCGTAAACACACGTACATACGTGTAAAAAAATCATGTACGTAATTCCAGATACATAAGATATCTTGGAAAGAGGATACGAGAAGCCATTCGGAGATGGGGAAATAGATTGAGTTCAATGTTTTTGAAGTACCCACTCAAAAGATTGAAAAGATACGGCATTCAGCCACACATAATTTTTTCCCTCTTGAGATCTCTCCGGAATGCCCTCGGAGGCCTTCGCTTGCAGTACGAGAATCCACTTACAACGAGGATAGAAATAACAAATTAGCCCAGATTCGGCGGAAAATTGTACTTCAATAAAATGTGAAATTCGAGACAGATACCCATAATTTTATTATCAGTTTCGTATCGCGTGTAACCGATTTTGAACGCATAGATCATACAATTCTTGAAATTTTCGTTCTGCGTGATTCAGACGTTTGAAAACTAGATTTTACCAACGAACGTTTCAAGACAAAAAAATGTCCGTAAAAGTGCCAGGGGGTATTCGAACCCATACGATATGACAAGGGCATCTAAGAAACATGACAATTATGCTATCAAACCATCCAAGCGTTATGCTTTACGTGATCACTTTTGCCTCAGTCTACGTGAAATCTTACTTTTTATCTAGGAGTTGCCGATAGTGAAGTATGATATTGCATTTATGGTAGACAGTGCTATAGTGCTTGAGTTATATGTGAAATGTCTATCACGTGATAGTGTGATGAAGAAATTTTACTTGACTTTCACAGTCACCCTTCATGAACGAGTAATACGCAATATCAAAATAATGTGTCATCGTCGTTAGATAGCCGACTATGTACATGCGCATACATGACACATCCATACATTATTGCTATAATTAAAACTGACATGGCATCAATATATGAACAATCAATTCCAGTCAATAATCGACTCATACTTACACGTTTGTGTGAACTGTTCTGTTGAAGACAAAATTAACAAAAATTACGCACCGATTTTGTATTTGAAATGTAATTGGAGGCAAATATTTTTTTTTCAACATTCTTTATCTCATTGATACGATATTGTATACATATATACGTTCTCGAACAAACACAGATCAACCTTACCTGGCGATACGGATGGAAGGATAAACCACGTGACCAGTGCGGTTACCCACAATGCCCCGGAGAATCCACGTCGATGTGACGTTATCAAAAATTGTGGCTGATTTCGTGTAGTCATCTGTGAAAATATATATGTATATTCATTACCACACTCTACCTGCAACCAAATGGAATGTCCAGGAATGTTACAATCACAACGCGCAATTCCACGTAGAGAGATGCCATGAATCTCTCAAACAAAGCTTTTTCGTGCAAAAACCGGTGACAGCGCCGAACCGTCGAACCAACGTTCCATTAGCGACTTCTCTGTAACACCAGGCCATCGTGGATTTCACGTCTGATGTTTCTACGACGGACGATAAATCCACTGACGGTCCAACGACGCTTGTTTTACGACGCCTCGGTACAATCGTACAATTTTATGGCCGCACGATTAGTTGGACCATACTTTTTCTGAGTTACAATTTGTCACCGGTGATCCCCACTACAATCGCAAGTGGCGAGTGTTGATACGATTGGTGGTACGCTTGGTGTACGATCACTGAAAGAATGGGACAGATAGATCGCAAGCAGTCGTACGATCAGTGGCAGCGACCACCGACCTGTCGTAGCGATCACTGACCTGTCGTACGACCCGTCGTTGCGACAAATATGACTATATAGTCGTACGATAAATCACGACCGTCCGTGTGATTAGATATAAGGGCGCAAAACTTGAACAGGAAACATATTTTGCAGTGCCATAGTTTGGGAAAAAATGCTGAAACATGTTGGTGTGTCATGTAAGGTTTTTTCATTCTATGTTTCATCCTAGTTCCGGGGAGCTCCAAATATAGGTGGTGCCACCAATCGTAAGGTCGTACTACCAGTCGGTACAGGTCGTGACTAATCACGTACACCACTGATCGTGAAATTGTATGACTGATTGCACAAATAGACGTCATGTTGTACGATTAGTAACACGACCATTGTAGCTAACACGCGACCATGTCCGATTGGCGGTGCCACCTTTCCCCACTGGTGTCACGATCGTGCAAGGCCCAACGTGCGATTTGAGATCGTAGGTTGAAATTTTTTAGCATGTCCATCGACCTTGCTGCGAGTAGTTTCTTGTTCACGACCATTCATGACCTCTCCGACCAGTTCTACGTTCGTGCTACGATTTGGCCACGATTACACAAATTTCATTTCGCAAAAAGGTCGTATCTTGGTCGTATCGTCAGTGTGACTGGGCCTTGAGCGCCACCAATCGGGCATTGTCGCCCGTTATTGACTAGCCACAATGGTTGTGCTTCTAGTCGGTCAACCTGGCGACTAGTGGTACAATCAGTCGTACAACGATCAGTGGCACGATTAGTCACAGCCTGTATTGACTGGTAGTACGACCTCACGATTGGTGGTGCCACCCACTGGAGCTTCCCGGAACGAGGATGAAACACGCAGTAAGGGTTTGGCGCCCTTATATCTAGTCGGTCGTGCTGCCCGCCGCGATTTATCGTACGACAGGTCGGCGGTCGATATTAGTGAATGTACGACAGGTCGGCGGTCTTTCAGTACATCCTTCTTTCAGTACATCCAAGCGTACCACGAGTCTTACGTCCACTTGCTACCTTTCATGTCAAAAGTCACAACTTGCAATTTTTAGTGGCAATCACTGGTGATCAATCGTAACTCAGCCACATTGAATCTAATCGTGCGACCACAAAATCACACGACTCAGTGTGATTGGACCATTAGTGTGCACCAATGTGTCATCAACTGAACCTCAAATGTACTGAACAGTCTGAACAGTTGTAGATGAGTCGAAGACGTTTTCAGTTGTACAAGACCAAGATACGACCTTGTTGCGCCCTATTCTTTTGTAATGGTGGACATATCGTGGTACGAATGTACGACCGGTCGAATGTACGACCGGTGTGGACATGTTCAAAACTTGCAACTTACGAACTCAAGTCGCAGGTCGGTCTTCAAGGATCGTGACACCAGTCGTGAAAGGTGGCACCACCAATCGGGCATTGCCGCCCCTACTGGTTCCGATGTTCGTGCTACTAGTCGTACAACCTGTGGGGCAACTAGTGGGGCAATCAGTCCTACGATCAGTCACGACATGTACTGACTGGTAGTACGACCTTACGATTGGTGATGCCACCGTTTGGAGCTTCCCGAAACGAGGATACAAAACATGCAATTTAAACAACTTCACGTGACACAACAACATGTTCAGGCATTTTGTTCTGAACTACCTATATAACTGACGTGGTGGCTACCTAGTAGTGAAACCACGGTTATAGCGTGAACGTGCGGACAGATTTATAAGACATTCGACGACACTCCAGTAATGGGGTATACCTCTTTATCGTGGGGTCGCCGAACTTTACATTGGTGCCGTACCTTTCGAACCACTGGGTTCTCTCGGCGTCGTTCCTGGGGTCAGCCCCTCACTGAGATTCACATCGCAGCCAAGTATGTATACATAATCGGGTAGCTGCGGCGCCCTTGATCTTCAGTGCTGTGATGTGACTGGGCAGTGGGATATAGCTGACCTCGGGGACGAGGTCTCTCCGAAAGGGGAAAGCACTGTAGCGTTATGACGTGGGACGCGGGAACGTGCGGACAGGTTTATAAGACATTCGGCGACACTCCAGTAATGGGGTATACCTCTTTTTCGTGGGGTCGCCGAACTTTACAGATAGGTCGGTGGTCCGTACGACTGAAGGTACGATAGGTCGGTGGGAGTTGCCACTGATTTTCCCCCCTTCTGTCAGTGATCGTACAACCAAGAGTACCGCTAATCGTACGTACACTTGTCACCTGTCTTATCAACAGTCGCCACTTGCGGTTGTAATTGCGGTGAAACTCATCTTGCGGCCATGAAGTCGTACGACGCAGTGTGACGGCTTTTTATAACACGCGTACATAACATACATCTTATCTTCATGATATGAGAGAATGCTCTTATCGGCATTATACGAATTACAGAGTATCATTATAATGTTGCTAAAACGTGCGCTATATACATGTATGGTGGTAGGATATGCTTCACTATACTGCCGGAAAATTCAAGATTAAATTAGTCGTGTCGCTAGTTATAATATTAAGGGACAATTGTATGTATCTATACAATCTACAGTGAACTACAGTATGAAAACGGAACATATTAGGCTGACAATCAAGGCAGTTGGTCATTGTAATCATGTGCATGTTTTCGCTAAGCATTGCAACCAGGACATCAGGAACTGGCGTCACACTATGTACTTGAGTGCTTAACCTTCTAGCAACAATGACCCTTTGGACGCGAACGAGCATGCACAGATTTCTCGATTATTGTTCAAAGCGACCACCCCATAAACCGGCCATCATTGGTTGGGATTGTGGTCGGTCAATGGGGAAGCCTTTTACTGTAGTCACATGCTAATATTTTGTTGATTAATTGAACATAACGCGATGTCAAGTACTTGGTAAATTTTATTACTTCATGCTGCGGAGTGGTACGGCCAGCGAGCCAGTTTGTTGAAGCTTTGATAAATCTGCTTCGCCCGCCCCGTACAAATTAGCTTCGTGCTCAGTCGTATATCATACAAAATATATTAGCAATATCTTCTCAACCCGTCCCGAGGCCTGTCACACGGCCTGAGAAAACGATTCCTCTTTAAAAATAAATCCTCCATTTGTCAGCTATGAAAACCATTATTTGTCACAGTTATTATTGTATTTGCGCCTAGATCTTTGCAGGATGTGGGTGGGACTCTAAATGAGATGCTATGTTCTATTTTCGATTTTTTAAAGTTTCCTACACAATAAAAATTCTCAGTTACGTAACACGTAAATAATATTTTCGATTGTTAAATCGGATTTTCAATGAACGATGCCTCATGCATAGAACGATTTCGCTAATGTTACTAAAATACAACCAAGAAATAACCTTTTCCAAAATAGGATAAAGTTTTTGACGTTCAGTATGGAAGCATTGATGAATCCATTGCTAATAATTGCGCGTCACATGTCTGCAAGATACATGTATTGGCTATATGATACTATTCTAGCTAATATATCGATGGAAAACATACAGTGCAAACACAAATGTATACCATTTTACACCAGTTGCCTCGTAAAACATTTGGAAAAACGCGGAGTATTGTTCAGAGCAACTCCTGGAGAATCAAGTGTATTTCACGAACAAAGGTGTCTTTGTTCAACAGATACAACTGAGTATAGAACTGAATCCCCCAAGTCGGTGAAAACAACACTTGGACAGACGCGTCTGTTCCAGAGCGTTTGTAGTTTTGAAACGGAAAACTACCACTACATGTATATGTATTTTCCGTGTTATTTTTCAATTTTACTAACATTAATTTCCACGAAACTTTGGTTGTCCGTAACATTGTATGGAAGCTTCTCGTGGAACATTAATGTATAAATGATTACTGAATGTTGACAGAGGAACACGGACAAAATATGATGTTTTGTCAAAAGGCTAGATACTTTTTCGACATGATATTATATGACCGTGATATAGGATGAAATATGTGATGAATGTATTGTAAATTATGTATTGTTTACTCTAGTTATTGGTTATTGATAGTTTCTGAAAGCGAATGAAGACCCGTCATTAAACGCAAACAAGACGTACCATAAAGATCATACGCGTCGCAAAATGATTTTTTAGCGCATACTCTAAACGTCTTTTTTTATTGTACTTATATATTCATCGCCCGTGCAACTGTAAACAAAAGGCATTGTTTTAAACAATGGATAATGAACAGATTGAACATACAGAACCCCTTCATCAATAATTTACATCAAAAGAGAGAAAATGGTCACGTGATCGACCTTGTAAACATGAACACATTCTAGTTTAATGCAATCTAATAATACATTTCCAATTATTAATTTATCTTTTAAAATAGTAATAAAACAGTTAATCCAGTTAATTACCTTCAACTTGTAGTGCCTATGGCGTCTAATCCATGCTCGGTAGAAATGTGAAATAGATGTTCCAACGCTTCGGTCTCTTTGCGATTGTGGACTCAAAAATCTCTATCCAGTTGCCTCCCTTGCCTCTAATTACACGGAAATATCCTCCAAATGCAAAAAAAAACACTAATACAATGAAGGGTGGATCCCAGATTTCACGGATGATGGAGTTTGTACGATGGGTGTATGTTTCATGGGGGTGTTCGCTTGTTTAAGCCCCACAAACCAGTTTGCAGTTTGGCCCGTGAGTCCTGACCATGTTTTTCTGTAGACGATGCCTATCATTCGTTCGTTCAGTCTTGCAGGGTTCTAAGACGCCCTCCTGAAACATCCATCAAGTTGTCGACGTAAAAACTAGTCAAAAAGAGATGCAAAATGCAAAAAAAATGCAATCGTACATACATGCATTTATCAGTCCCCCTTCCTCTACCTTTCACATGAAGTATTCAAATTATGCAACCGGTTAAAATAACTCAAACTTGTATGTCCAAAGTCTGCGAAAAAAACACCCGATTGCCTGATAATGCGAGATAAGTATGGGGGGGGGGGGGTTGGCCTTGGGGGGCTGGCGGGGGTATCAAGACGACTTTTTTTTTTAGCTTGAAACATCAAATGTAGAATAGTTTTGTGTCAGTTTTGAAGAACGACAAAAATCAGGAAATAAGCTGGCGCAGTGAAGGTGCTTGACATAGACTATTAGCCTAGAGACACGTCGAGATGCGCCCTTTGATTGGCTGAGACATGCCCTTATATAAAGATAGAGACTGTCTAGTTCCTGCTTTAGGACACCTTGAATGTAATGTTTGTTTTATGACTTCGAGGTCGTTTGTTTTCAAGGACAAGCTAACGCGCGAGAGATTGAAAGCGATAGCGGGAAAACCCCAGAACGTTTACCAAGTACTAGTATTTGAGTTTAGGCCCATCGTTTTCAACTCACATATCACAGAATTTTGGAATAAGAATAATTATGACGAACATGCTAACGTCGTATTAATGAAGTGTTCAGAAGTTTTGCCTCAAGAGGTATCATTAAGTTTGACACATATATTCGTGTGCACTAAATGTTTTAGTTTCATGTCCAATCCGAAAAACACCCAATCGAATTGTTAAAATCATTGGCGTATATATCTATACGGACATAACGAGTATATACAGTGTATTTATCCGTTTTTTTCTGTCTTTTCCCCTCACTTTTCTTTGTTGCTTCATGTTACGAGGGGCAGTGCGGAAAGATAGCACATGTCTATACGTGCTGTCCCCTAGTAGCATTTCTCGTGTTCTTGCAAAATAATTTGTATGCAGATTGTAATGTTGAAATGAGAACATGGATTGTGTGTATCTATTACATATAACAAACAGTGCGCTTTGTTTGGCCTTTTCGCATTTACTAATGCTATGCCATGCCATGATAAGGAAGATTAAGACCTACTAAGAGGGGGTGGCATATGTGACCACAGCGGCCTGATTGGACCATCGATAGGCATGACAACTTAGACATAGTTGAATAATCGCCTTCCATGTTTTCTGACTTTTTCTGCTGTTAGATAATGAAATACATTGACTTTCAACTTGCATTGGTGAACACTTCTGCAAAATTGCAAGGAGCAACACACACAAGAATCCATTGGAACGGGTCGATTTATGCATTATATAGGATCTCAATTATGTTCTAGGTAAATCCATTTTGTCATGGAAATTCATGGACATCAGAAAGAATCAGGAAGAATGGATCCCATGCAGAGAACCGAGGACAGCTCTAGACAACGAGAAAGGTAAAAGTCATGCTTTTTCTAAGCGCTGCCTGATAGTGCAACTTTATATTTCCAACTTTTCGCATTCTAGTATATTCCTTGCATTATAATCAATATCCATTGCGTCTATTAACATCATATACGATGTATTGTTTGTACAATGCCAAAACAACAAGTAATAGAACAAACATTAAAAATAACAAAACAATTACTAAAATTTATACAAACACTTTAAACAAGACAATCAGAGATTGCAGACCCTCGCCCCTTCAAATTTAGTTAGGCCTACTAAAATCAAAGCTGATGACTCTTACATTGTCGAACTTGGGCCATAAAAGGGAATTTGGATCGCACGACCATCGATCATATAGCAAATGATGTAGAATTGACTATAGAAAAATACAAAATTAATGAGGGAAATTAATAATGAGTACATAGCTATTGCGACTTTTCGATTTTGACCTTTTCTGTGACCTTGACTTTGTCGCTCAATATTGTGCTGTAAGATTCCGCAATGTTGTTTCTATTATCAAGGCAAGTCTCCTGAACGAAAACGGTTTAGAAAGATTGAAAATGGCTTCACAACATGTCATGGTCTTGAATCTCAGAACACACAGAATCATAAAATCGTGACCCCCCCCCCAATTATTCGACATTGGGCGATAATGGAGAGTTTTCGTCGTACTACCATCGGCCGTATACCATAGGGCACGTAAGTGAAAACGCTAAATTCTAGAAATAAGCCTTGACCAGATTTCGCTGGTCTCAACCTATTATCGCCCACTTTTGGAATACCTCGTTTTCCAGATGAATCAACAAGTAAACGTCAGGGATCCAGAGTAGCAAAAGTGGTCGCCGCATGAAACAAATGCATTGGCCAAAATTCTTGCTGTGAGATCGTCAGTCAAATAAACTGATAAAATTGAATGATGTTTGTGCTAGAATATCAGTTCGTGCGCTGAGCGGCAGGTGGAAAAAGGTGCACTCAATGAGACTGTGCTAAGCGGCACCGGACGTTAAAGTAACTTTGACGCTGATGCGGCGACCAATAAATATTATTGATTAAATGTACGGTTGTTATGACTCAACAGTTTCATGCCGCATATAAAATATAATAATGCAGGTTTATATGCATGTTTGGTTTTAAAAGGTAGCAAACCGTCAGTTTTTCACCACATGCTGTGACACATAATTTACTGATCTGATATTAGATACATTTTTGAATTAATCGCATTCGCCCAATGATAAAGGATAGGACCATAGGACCAAAAGGCTTGCACAACGAGTATTTTCATGCGTTGCGAACGATATTCGAAATTCATTTACGCTCCCCATACGATCGGGAATTAATTGGTCAAAGTTAAATACAAACATAGTTAGAAAAAATTAATATTGAATAGAACCGAAGTTAAATAGCCAATTATGTGAATTTCACTTTTTCCATTGCCATGGCAACTTTGTTCATCCGATTTTGTCAAAATTTGTAGGGGCCGAGCCACTACCATAGCGCTTCAGTCCTATAAATTATAGATTGATTGAATTGTGTGTCGTCGAGTTATGATCGCAGACATTAGCACTGAAAAGTCGCTGGCAAAAAATAACCGAAATCGTGGCTCCCCAATTTTTCGACATCGGGCGATAATGGAGAGTTTTCGCCGTACGACCATTGGTTACACTCCATACGATCGGGAATTGACCAAAGAAAAATACAACAAGAAAATGCAGCTAACTGCGGGGGACGACATTAGAGCTCGAGCACATCATCAGCACCACGACAGTATATTATGATGAAAAACATAGGCCTACTTCATTCATATTCCTAATAAGTAAAAATTTATTTTGAACTCAATGTAACAGATAGATCTAAGCCTACTAAAATGGTATTTCATTTTAAAAAAAAAATAAAAGAAAATATTGAAAACCATGAGAAATATCTGCATCTGATATCATGATACATATGCCTACTGGGCGAATTGAAAGGCCAGTTTAAAATAAAAATTCGCATCCCCGCATGGAACACCTTAATTGTCATGTGATACAATACGTCAAATTACGGTAAATTTAGCCGTGGCGTCGCAGACGTATCATCGTGTTTACTTCACCATAGCGCCAGAGAATGTCACACGCAAGATGATGTATGCATGCACGTATTGCTGCACAGAAAATTGTGTGTTCCATAATACGCGTCATTGCGGTAAAATTTGCTTTGCATTCTGGGAACGTCAATTTCCATCGGCTCCGCCATTTTGGACTTTTTTGGATAATTTGAGGATCTTACGTTATTTTCTCAATCCTAACACATCGATTTATGTATTATACATCTGTGGAATATTAAAAGTTTGCCATCAATTCGACAGATTTTATGTCAAAGACGAAGAAAATCCTCATTTGGAGTAGGTGTCTGAAGGTTTACCTGCCAAAACGGGCGTCGATAGTTTGGCATGAAACCTCCATGAAAAAGTCAGCACATAGACATGTAGAGGGTTGGGGGCTTCGCCCCCAACGCTCTAATGTCAAAAATAGTTGGAAAAATCAATATCAAGTAGAACCGGAGTTATAGCCATTTATGTGATTTACACGTTTCCATTGCCATGGCAACCTTTTTTATCCGACAAAATTTGAGGAGGACTGAGCCACTGCCATACTGCTTAATCATCCATATAAGTTTGAAGTCTATAGATCCATATGTTGTCGAGTTATGCACACAGAAGGACAGACAGACAGACAAACAAACAGACAGACCCAAATGCAATACCCCCTTTCCCCGATAGGGGAGAGGCTAATTAATGCCACTGGATGGAAAATGATGAACGAGTGCTTTTTTGGTTTGAGTACAAAGTCCTCTATTTTTTTCCTGCCGTGAAGTACTGTTTCACCAACCATGATTTGATGCAAATTGGTTTGTTTTTTTGTGCGATGGAAATGTTTGCATCCCGACGAAGTACTTTCCCGATAGCCCTCGAAAATTTATATATTATTGTACTGCACATGTATGTTCATTAAAAAGATATTAACATTTTCGAGAAACACTACTGGGGCTATTACGCCGTGTTGTTCTTCACTATTCATCACTGTTGATCAGAACTGAAATCCGATTTCGTATGAGACTACATGAGAGCGGTCTGTTGATTATTTTGGAGAACGTATGTATGCATTTTGAGGTCTCGATGTATTTTTTTTTTCATTGGGAAATTTACTTCTTGAATTCTTGATCCCTCTATACTCGGATTTTTCTAACTCGTTTACACTGTTTTTCGCTAATATTTTTGTGATGCTAAACGCTATCGTTCTATAACTTGGCATACTTCACCTGGGAGTCAAACGGCAATTTTCTACAAAATTTCAGACAGCTATCACGAAAATTGAAAAAGTTAGCAATCTACCGCAATGTTAAATTCAGCCCTATTATTTAATTTCTGGGCCCGCACACAATTTTGTGCATTTGCTCGGTTTCGTAGCGGAGCAATGTTTCAAAATCAACATGTCTGTGTAGAATACACCCCAGTGTATCTTCTGGTTCAAAGTTACAAGAATATTTCGAATCCTGATGGATGTAAACAGGACCAATTCCTCGGATATGCTAAAGATTCTAGAGATCCCGTTTTGGGCTGAAATTTAACATTGAGGTAGATTGCCAACTTTTTCAATTTTCACGATAGCTGTCTGAAATTTGGTAGAAAATTGCCGTTTGCCTCCCAGATGAAGTATGCCAAGTTATGGAACAATAGCATTTAGCATCACAAAAATATTAGCGAAAAACAGTGTAAACGAGTTAGAAAAATCCGAGTATAGTTCCCTTATTTTTTTTTCATCATTGCTTTCTTGGTATTTCCCGACCTCCTAATTAGGATATGTAGGCCTAATATTATACTTACATCATATTGATATTTCATTTTCACGTGTTGAAAAGACACATCGTTTATTTTCGATTGCTATTGGCGTACTCCCAATAGCATTTCGCTATAGTGTACACATTTTTATAAATTTCTTATCGGGCAAAATTTTGCTGCGAGCCCATTTAAATGATTCAGTGCTTCCGCAAATGGAACACGAGTAGAGAAAGAAATTTGTCACCAAGATAAAATATATACATGTACCGTCACGCTTGACACAGCGCTAGAAACAAAACTGCATGAACTGACGTAGACAGACGTAGGTAAGAAGAACTGGCGGAAATAAGCCACCGTAATACGAAGCCCTAATTTATATTGAGTTTATAACTGTAACGTTTCCGCATTTCGTGAAGAATATTTGAGTAAATCTGCCGATGAAATATGAGGATTTAGAAATAAATCAATATTATTTGTTCTGAGGTCAAATCATTTCACCTTCGAAGGAATGAACAACGATGTGAAAGGACTCGTTTATAATTGCAGCTAATTTCTAACTCTCTGGAGCATTCATTAGATATACATACCGGGGTTTAACGTATTATGACCCACCCGAGTTATGGCCCATGAACCATCTTTCGGGAAAAAATCCCAAAAGATGGCCCATGGGCGATAATTCGGATTCATTTTTTTATATTTTTTCGTTGATCTGATATTTTTTTATATAAGTTTTTTCGATTAGAATGTGCACGTTTTATCAAACACCCAGATGTTCCATCAAACATGTGTCAAGTTCTTACATCAAAGATCTGTCAGGAGGGCGTCAAAATCACAACGGGGTGACCATGGTGGATGGTGGTGTTACCACTATTGGCTTGAAATAGGGACGACAAAATCTCTTGCACTGCAGGGGCCTATTTCACAAAGAAACTAAATGAACTTTAGCCGACTAAGTTCGGCATTTAGCATGGTAGATAGTAGGCTAAATCTTATTTTAGTCGGCTAAAGTTGATTTAGATTGTTTGTGAAATAGGCCCCTGAACGTTTCAAGTAAAAAAAAAATGTAGTTCCTCCCTACATGTATAGATATTACTATGTCATGATGTCTTGTGAACAAAATATGTCACCGAACTGGTTGAAAAGAGCTTAATAGTATACCGATATGTGTATCTTCCATAATCTACATGCAGAGGCACCAATGTACAATTTTTCGGTGTGATTGTCGGTGTGATTTCTTTTTCTGCTGCCCGATGTATCTCCTGTATAGGCATGCATTTCAAAACTAAACATATATCCGTCATCTATTCAGTATTTTAGCGATGTAGTGGTGAAAAGATCTTTTTCCGAAAGATCGCCCATGGGCCATAATTCGGATTCGATTTTTATCAGGTGAGATGCTACTTTCCGAAAGATCGCCCACGGCCATATTACGGTAAACCCCGGTAGTATTGCAGTCACCATGTGGCATAATACAGCCTTTCTCTTTCTAACAGATGAAATATCTCAATCACTTTGTTTCCTTTGTACTATTATGCTGACACATGATAGCGAACAAACCAAGTTTTTTCTCTGTCAGATGAAAATACATATTGTTCAGAATCTGCTTACTTCTTACATAGAAAAAGCATAGAAAAGCATAGAAAAGCAATGTTTGGTGGCAATATTCGTAATTTTTTTCATCAACAAAAATCTGAAAGCCTAGCGTTTAAATGAGAACGCGCTATCGAGACGATTAGATTGATAGATGAAACTCGCAACCTCGATTGTTATCAACTTCTCAAACCCACAACTATGATGAAACAAAATTTATGTGCAAAACTTTCCGTACACGACATGCATTTTTCGGTGTTTGCTAGAAGAAAAAGAGGTTACAGGTAAGCGAGCTAAAATACATAACTTATGCACACGTCTATTATTACATACAGTCTAATAAATATCCCAATGACGTTAAAATGCGTAAGTTAATGCTAAAAAGACAAGTCACTATCATATTTACGAGGCACGTCAGTTAAAAAAAAGATTTTAAATTTGTCTTTGTTCATTGTTCATGTGCGCTGATTTGAACGCACACAGTTAACACCTTCGAGGACACCCAGCGTTTCTAGAATGCTATGTTATTCCGAATATAGGCAAGTTAAAGTGACACATTTTGTCGGTCTTCTGTGTGTTATGTGTGTATTATTATTGTGTTTAGGCTATGCCTAATAGAATGAATGAATGGATGAATGTAATAATGGAAAACATAATGAAAACATTTCATTATGAAAGCTAAAACATAATGAAAGCTATAATGAAACATTCATACTTTTAGGTAATTCAGAGAAATTTGGAGTGTTGTACAAAACCGTTCAGTTTTCCTTTATCAAAATTGCTATGAATCAAAAGCAATGTATTAGGTTTTAGTTGGTTTTGAAAAAAGATATTAACAACAGTCTACATGCAGCATGGTATTCTTGTGCCAGAGGATCAATTGATCATACAATGTAGTGGAAGACTTTTTTCAACAACAAAGTCACATCCCATCTCCCATAGGCCTAATACTTCTCCCGCCCTGTGTCACTGTATCATTCCCTATCCCGCCCTACACACACTGGACATATAGAGCGTTACCTCCTGGTCAGTTGCACATAGTAAATGGACAACGAACATACTTGGAAAACAACGCAGAATGTCTTCAAAAATTTTCAAGTTCTCAACCAACGATAGCGTGTATTGTTTAAGAGAAGTATTAACTTGACAACCACTGCGGTTTTGCTCATAATGCAGGGGGTGATACTTGTATATCCAGTGTGTGTAAGTCAAATATATATATTTTCCCTCCCCCACTCTATGTTCCACATATAAATTTCTTCTCCAACGAACGTACTTTTTTTTCTGGAGCATGCCTGCCCATATTGCGCCTGTTGCCGTTTTGTGTGTCCAGCAAATCGTAATTGATAGGGAAGTGTCGAAATGTCGTTTTTGGAGTTCCATAGATGGACATTTTTATATTATCCATTTTAGAGGGAGGGAGGATCGCATAGAACTCTTGTCGCAAAGTAGTATGCTTAAACAGTATGTCAATTAAAAATGTTTTTAACGTGTAAGATTTCAGTAAAAATTGATTGAATCCTTCTAGTCCTTTGGTGGCAAAGTCATTTTAGAAAGAGACACGCAGAAGCTACAGAAAGAAACCTACGACATTTTGAAAAAAGTACGGACACGTTAAATAAATAAACTTATGAAGCTTGTCGCCGTGAGCACACGTGTTTGTCTCTTCTTTCCATATGCGGGTCGAAATTAATGTGTCAGAGTCAAAATTTGACAATGAAATCATTGTTTGTCTTTGGGTGCGTGTTGTGTTATATATATGGGTATCATGAACTCAGGGAAAAGTTACCGTTATTCGCAAAGGCATATGCTTGAATAAAATGCAAATGAGTATTCGTTTGAATAATGAATACAGCAAATGAAATTCTTGTACATTGTCAAGTTGTTTCGAATAGATCTAAATTATTGATTAGGCCCTATAAAATGAATTTCGCTACGAACTGCACTAGGGTTACATGTAGGACGAAAACGTGTATTCAGCTCATTTCAAAATCACAAAACATGACATAAATTACGATCTATGTAATCACTTGTAGTTTGTAGCTTGTATTAAACACTGTCACCCTCAAGCCACATGGCGTCATATTTTTCGGCGTTGTGTTGCATTTAAGTACAGAGTTACACAAACCTCGAAAAAAGACAGGTACAAATAGGTAGAAAAAGTGAAAGACGAAAAACTTAGGCTGTTCAAAGTCACGTGTTTGAGGTGATGTGGGGAGATGCTGAAGTCAAAGAGAGCACCTTGTACTGAACAAGTCAGCGACCAGGAAGGGCCTAGGTCTAGACGGTCACCACGACTTCCTCGCCTGCACGACAGCGAAGATGAGAGGTTGATTCTCGGTGTTTTTGCCGTGCTTCAGACACCACTGAATAGAAACAGATAGCGGCGAGGCCATAAATACATGAAATATCGAGGCGGCTGATGCCGCTTAATTGCGTTTGCGCTTCGAGTGGGCGATTTGGGCTTCTCTTAAAAATCACTTATGCTTGCTGCATGTCTCTCCCGGCAATGCGTGTTGTTTCCCTGTTCTTTACTCTAAAGTAATTATACAATAAACTAATTCAGTTTTCAACTGTAGTGCTCAAGGGTAAGTCCCTATATCAAAACCCAGCTAAGAAAATAAACGCTGCTTCAATTTATACATAATTTAAGAGGGCATCCGACGTCACGATAGCGAATGTTTTGCGAGACATTCTATACATTCATGGTGGCTTCAATAAGAAATTATTTTTTTCTTAGAAAACAATATGATACGAGTATTCAATTCGATAGGACATTGTACTTTGTGGTTATGAAAATTATTTAGATTATTTTTTAGTATATGTTTATATATTTGTAATTGTGTATAAAATACCTAATATAATTTTATATGTAATATTTAGCACGTCTATTCGATTATTCATGTGCGTTTTGAAATTTATACGCATATTTCATTTTTCATTGAAAAGAAACGACGTTCTATCGCAGCCACCATATATTACAACATATTGGATGCAAATTTCACCATGAATACTATGCTGCTTTATTTATTTAAAAGACTACACTAAATAATTATGTATGTCTTGTCTTCATTAGTAAGGCAAGGGTTTTTTCAAATAATGAGATGATTAAAAAACAAGATCAAATGATGGGCGTTGTTCACTTGTGATGTAAAATAAACGTGATATAAAATTGTGAAGTGATATAACATTCATCCAACAAAAGTACCATCGACTATCATTAAAAAATTATATCATTAAAATTATACACACATCATACATATTCATACATATATCATACTTTCATTATATTTTATTACTTTATTACAACTTTATGTACATATATTATGCGTTTAGATCATATAAATATATCATTTTTGATCGCGATAATTTTCATATATTTTAGAACAGAATGTTCATTTGGGTTTCCTAATATTGAGTCAACAATGTACTTCTATATGTATAAGGAACAGTATAGTTAGTGAACAAGTCATAATATAATCCTTATCATTACAATAGTTTTGTATCCACAGACAGTCACCAAATGTATGTAAGTGACACCCTCTATGGCTCCTGTAAGACTGAGAAGCGAAATGTTTAATTGAATTTTGCTGAACGGACTAATAAAAGTGGCCATTTTATGAGGTGGCTGCGTTTTCAAGAGCGAAAAATGCAAATAACAGTGGGACAGGACGTGTACTTAGAACAATGTTATGACGCGTATTTTGGAGCACACAATCTCCTGTGCAGCATCCATGTAAGCTTGCGTGTGCCGTGTGGCATTCCTCGGTCTTATGAAGCGAACACAATGATTCGTCTGCGATGCCACGGCTACATTTACCATAATTTGACGTATTTTATATGTCAAGGTGTTTGGTTTGCGAAGCCTTCAGAAAATCCTTTATAGTTTAAACTGGTCTTTTCATTAGCCCAGTGGGCATATATGTTAATTATCATGATATCAGACCGTCGCCGGGATGACGCATAATGACGCATGATGTGCATGCGTCATTACACATGAGTTTCGAATGGAAGAGTAAAATAATGATGACAGGTTTACAAGCCAAAACGGTTTACATGTCTATGTGCTGACTTTTTCATGGAGGTTTCATGCCTACCTATCGACGCCCGTTTTGGCTTGTAAACCGCATGTGATAGAAACATCACATGCGCATCACAGATGGTTCAAAATACAAACTTAGCAGACTGTACAAGAACAGTTTGGGCCTGTCCATGCTTTTATCATTCTTTTGAAGGTGTTGTAATTTTCACTAGATTTAATTGTGGTAGGGAGTTTATTCCATAAGGCCGAACCTTGGTATTTAAGACTTTCTTTCCCGTAACTTACGTTGTTATACTTGGGTATTCTGACAATACTGGAATCTTTCATATCATATTTTTGACATTAGAGCGTTGGGGGCGAAGCCCCCAACTCTCTACATGTCTATGTGCTGACTTTTTCATGGAGGTTTCATGCCTACCTATCGACGCCCGTTTTGGCTTGTAAACCTTTGTACACCTACTTCAAATGAGGATTTTCTTCGTCCTTGACATAAAATCTCTCGATTTGATGGCAAGCTTTGAATATTCCACAGATATATAATGCATAAATCGATGTGTTAGGTTTGAGAAAATTACGCAAAATGGTCAGGTCGTCTGAAAAACGTCAAAATGGCGGAGCCGATGGAAATTCACGTTCCCAGAATGCAAAGCAAATTTTACCGCAATGACGCGTACTTTGGAACACACAATTTTCTGTGCAGCATTTTGTGCATGCATGTACATGTAACCTTGCATGTGGCCTTCTTTGGCGTTATGAAGTAAACACAACGATTCGTCTGCGATACCACGACTACATTTACCGTAATTTGACATATTTTATCACATGAGAATGTGTTCCATGCTGGGTTGCGAAACCTTTTTATTTTAAACTATTCTTTTAATTTGCTCAGTATGCATGTGTTATCTATATCATGATATCAGATGCAGATACTCCTCATAGTATCCAATATTTGAGGATATTTTATTGAGGTTCAATATCATTTTATCAGGCGTAACTGTTTCATTGAGTTCAAAATAAATGTTTACTTATTAAGAATATGATTGAAGTACGCCTATGTGTTTCATCATAATATAGGGAATGAATTGGAATCATGTGGGGGCATGATATGGTTCAATTTTCTTTTTTTGCGGGGGGGGGGGTAGCATTGTGTAAGATTCATAACAGCTGTCGTGGTGCTGATGAAGTGCTCGAGCTCTAATGTCGTCTCCCGCAGTTAGCTGCATTTTCTTGTTGCTCCTTCGCATGGAAAAGGTCATCGATATATGGAGGAACATTATGACGCAGCGTTTTATATACATGCATTGCTATGAGTTTCAACCTATGTACATACAACAGTGGTTTCTCACATTTCTTTCTCAGTTCTTCATATGATGAGGTAAAATCATTGAAAACATATCGTACTAATAAAATCAAACGACTAATAAAATCATGGGCACAAAATAAAACTGGACGGACGGCGAGGTTATGAGCATTGATGAGATGAGTTATGACTATATGAGAATTATGTACAAGTATGAAATTGATAACTTTAAAACCAGGACAGGGTGAACAAAACATATACAGTACACAAAGTTTAACCTATACTACAGCTCGGGCAGTGGCAGCTTCCCATGATTTTATCAGTCGTTTGAAGGCTGGGTTGTGTTCTGCATGTTGGAGGTGGTTCCAGATCATGGCGCCTTCAAAGCAGATTGAGTTTCTACCATATTTAACAGTTCTGGTTGGGGGTAGGACCTGGGTTTCAGGTGTGTGAACATTTCGACAACATACTCGGGTCCTAATGAATTTTGAGGAATACTTGTTTTATGAGGAATACTTATCATTGAAAACAAAACGGAGGGCCCTTTTCAGGATTTTTTCCAACTGTAGTGTATTAGGTTTACCACAAAAATGCCATACTGAGGGGCAGTAATTGAAATTGGAGATAACAAACGCCTTGAAAATAGCTAGCTCACTATCTAGGTCTAGAAGATGGGTTAGGCGACGTGGGAGTTAAAAGTTAACTTTTCATCTATGTTGACACCACGTATTTTAACACAGTACGACATATGTAGAAAATCACATCGCCAAAAATATGGAAAGAATAAATGCTAATTTTGGCCTATGGGCCATCTCTTGGGATTTTTTCCGAAAGATGGCCCATGAGCCGAAAATCGGGTGGGCCATGTTACGGGAAACTCCAGTAGAATACATAATTTTGAACAGATCGCTCAATACCCTAGATTGTTGTAATACTGTGATTTAAAATCATTTAAATTGACCAGTTCACATTCCTAAACTTCAAACAAAACGATATGTTGTA
Source organism: Terebella lapidaria (assembly GCA_949152475.1). NCBI lineage: Eukaryota > Metazoa > Annelida > Polychaeta > Terebellida > Terebellidae > Terebella > Terebella lapidaria. The sequence continues at coordinate 9,145,242 of OX424567.1, forward strand.
TTTATTCTCTCTCATTCATGTAAAAAGGTGATGAACTTATGTACCACTACCCGGGATATTAGGGGATTTTTACGTTGAGTACGCACAAATGATTTTGTGATACGCAAAAGTTGCAGTACGCAATTGCGTATTTACGTAAAGGGGAAATAAGCCACTGTTTTAACACATGATTCACTTTGAATGGACGAGTCATATATAGATAGGTTTTCATTGATATCTTCTGATTTAGATGGGGCAAGGAACATAGCTTGAATTTTGTCAGGGTTTGCAATCATTGCATTGTATGCTAACCAGTCTATAGCTTCCTGAGGCTTTTAGTGTATCCCGAGACTTTTAGTACATTTTAGTATATCTTTGAGTGTGTCAAGGATTGAGTGTGATGCACAAATAGTGTTGTCATCTGCATAGTTCTACAGTTGGCAATCAGTAATAAGGTAGAAAATGTCGTTTACGAAGATGTTAAAAAGCAGGGGCCCCAGTAGGGACCCCTGGTGGTGGGTCCTATCTTAACTCGAGGGCGTCTGTCGACCAGGTAGCTGCTCATAAGAATGGAAGCAGTGTTTGTGGGGCCATCTGATTTAAGTTTAGTTACGAGTGAGTTATGAGGTAGGCAATCGAATGCCTTTGATAATCCATAAGGACCGTACCAACATACGTTTTTAGAGTCAAGGGCAAGTTTCCAATTTTCAACTAGTTGTAGAAGTATAGATTGGCAATTAAGGCCTTTCCGAAAGGCTGTTAGAAGTGAGAAGAAGATATGTTCAAAGAAAGTGCTAAGCTGGTCAGCCATAACACCTTCATAGATTTTAGAGAGGGTAGGAAAGATGCTTACGGGTCGATAGTTGCACTTGTCGAGGGAGCGTTCCTTTTTATACACGGAGGTGACCTGAACTAGTGTCATATCAGTCGGGAAGTCAGGGGTAGTGATACCAAGGTTAATTTGAGAGGTGAGTGAGGGTGCTAGTACATCAGCTGCTGCTTTTAACAGTTTAGGTGGGATTTGATCAAGACCTGAAGCCTTCCGGCCATGTAGTTGTTTAAGTTATTTAGCTATGTAGCCAGTGTCGACCAGTTTGAATGAAAAGGTATTTAGGTCTTTATGTTGGCGGTTCATTGCCTGAACACTCGGGCAAGATGCAGTATCTACAATATCTACAAGACCAAGTTTACTGGTGATGATTACATAATAGTCGTTGAAAATGTTGCTAAGTTGTACAGGTTCATTTACTAGAGTACAATTTTCCTGGAGTGTGATATCGTTATCATCATTATAACCTTTGTTGGTTAGAAATGGCTTTATAGTGTGCCAGAAATCTTCGTTTTTGGTGCCATTGATACATTTATCCATGAAATATGCTTCGACAGATTTTCTTCGTAAAGAAGTACACAAGTTACGTTGCTTGGGGTAAAGTTCCCAATTTGATTTTGATCGGTTTTTATAATACAAATTTCTTAGTTTTTATTTCTTGTGGATCTCTGCGGTACTCAGTGTTCATGAAAGGATCTTGTTGGGGCTTGGTTTTCTTTTGCTTGAGGGGTGTATGGGTATCGATAACATCCTTCACAGGAAGGACTATATCTTGTGTACATCGTACGCGCAATAATATATCAACTAAGGCACATGATATTTTAACTTCATACCTTTATTACCCAGCAGATGAACAATTTACAACGATGATATTAGTAAATCAACAGTAAACAACGAATGAATTTCAAGGAAATGTTCAAAATCCTGGATTTTTTTCACGAAACACATATTATCGTGTTAAAATTCCGGTGACTATTTTTAATATGACACAATCTTGTGGAAAATTAATTAAGTATCTGGGTGTCATACAAAGGTGATTGTTTTATGGTAGAGTTACAATTTGCAGTTGAGTAAGTATTTATTTTACGGTATAGAATTGACCCTGTTGCTGCTATGACCCCCAACAAGTATACTATACATGTATACAAAACATACACATCGAAGCTTGCTAAATGACAAAATTGTAACATAACAATATATACTGCTCATAACAATGTCATGGTAACAAACTTTTAACCGGCTTTTTACACTTGCATGGGGTACAGTATTTCTTACATAACAAAATTTACAGCGACACTTGAACTATGTACATGATATTGTATAGTATAAATTAAAGGTTAAAATTTATACATCTTCATGACGTATCAATTCCTGTAGGTATATGTCAATTGTCTGAATAGATAAATGAACAAACATTCTTTTGCTATATGATCTTTTCTGCACAAACATGCATATTTGATGAATATTCAAGTGGTATCAATAGTTATTATTGATAAAAAAAAATCAATAATTGATATAATCGATGCTTGTTAAAGATAATTCATCATAACGTCACCACTTGCCAAACACCTTTTTTTGGTGAAATTTACAAAATGAATGATTTACATGGATCTTTCATTCTTGGAATGATACACACACGAATATCACAGTCACTCATGAACATGTCTTAAGTATACATCCAACACTCGGAGATGGTTGCGAATCCTGTTGCTAAGTTACAACACTTGTGGGGAACAGGACACAAAGTGAAGGTCAATGAAAGACGGTAGTCTGTTAATCTCAACATACACAGTAATTTTGTAATTGGTTCCAACATACACGCACTGTTATCGATGATTTCTTGAATAAATAAAATAAACACCTGAATGAATAATTGCACACGCATACACACCCTAATCATCGAGTAAACTATCTATTTAAGTTTGGGATATTAACTAATATTACTCCAAAGTCCCTGTGAATCTTTTGACGTAGATCGTGATTAGAAATTTGAAACACCACCTTAATTAAGGAATCCAGTTATACCAGACACAGACTTATTTCTGCATAGCAATGAAGCGATCAATTGGAAGGTTTATCATGAGTATTCAACATCAATATACAATATACAAAGAAATACACACGTGCGTATTACTAAATATATACTCTATATATGCACTTCCCGATTAGAAATATCCACAGAATTGACCCATGGTAAATATTTGGCCACATATTCAGACCAAACATTGGAAAGAAGACTTTATAGTTTACGTATATACATATCGTCTTCCTGATATGGTTCAGTTCATTCAATGTAAAAGTATTTACATTTTCCAACAAAGTCAAATAAACATCATATTATGACGAAGTGCATCAAATAAGTCCTAACAATGCCAACAACAAAATAGTGAACAAATTCTTTCCGAACATTACAAAAACAGAGTATTCTCTGCTCCATCTAACGTGTCGTTTTCCTATTGGTCACTCTCTGTGGGAACCCAGAACTGAAATCGCAAGGGAACCAGAAATTAGTCATGGCGAACAATAAACAGTTGATATATATATATTTGATAAAATAAAAAGTATTGACTAATTGACAATCACGAAAGAAAACAACACCACCATCAACAAAAATTGGGCAAATGACTGGAAAATCTGTTACTTACAAACTGTCCTGGGCCCTTCTTTCTATAAGGGGGCGTGCCTCTGTGAATGGGCGGGGCTTGCTGTGGCTCTTCCCCTACAGACATTGTCGAATCAGGCATGCCTGCCCCATAGCCGAAACGATTGGAGAAATTTCTCAAAACTGACCAATCCTGAAATAGTATGCGAATATTCGAATTGATAACCGAAACAATAAATACATATATTCATAATCAGTGGCGTATCCTACACTGCCGTAATAATTCCAGTCATACAATTTTCGTCCCTTTTCGAAGCCAGATATATACGTGAACATGTAAACTCACGATGTTAGGTACAGTAGTCTGCGGTCTCTGTACGACTCTAGGCCGTGGTATCCGTGGTATATAGACATCATCATCCTCAGTGGGCTCTGTTGACGGCGGTATACTTGACGCGTGCATGGACGGCAGGTCCTGCCAGTGTAGGCGGCCGAATCTACGTGGGTACGAAATTCGCACGCGTGAATTAGTAACAAATCGAGTTATTGGTGTATTGTTAACAGTGTATAGATATATGTTAATTTTTATCGAATTTTCTTCACACAATATAAAAAAATAGCTCTTCTTCAACACTCTAAACCACTTGTCTATTTCGTAACTATGTCGCCATAGGCTGCAACGTAATTTGCCAAAGAGAAAATTTAAATATGTTCTCACAACTCAACCGATTAGAACAATAATGGAAGCGTTTGCCTCTTCTCAGTTGAAAACTCAGGCCAAATAATCAAAAAGAAGTCTAAAGTGCCATACATCCCTGCCGCCTAACCAGTTAAAATAACGAGATACAAGACAATCAGCTTCGTAGTTACCTTGGTCCGACGAAGCCTGGTTTGTAAGGTTCCTCGCGCTCCGAGCTCGTGTCCGAGTCTGTGGTAGCTGCGCCCCTGTCCCTTCGCCGCACACGCCACAACACACAGAGGATACACACGACAAACATGCAGATAAACAGGATACCGCCCACCGTGCCGAGCACGATGGCCAGGGTGTTGAGGGAATCGTCTGGGGGAACCTCCGGGCCTGGAGATTGTATTCGGGAGAAAGATGAGGGAGAAAGGGGAGGGAGGGGGGAGGGTGAATCATGATTAAATTAGTGAGTATGAGTAGAACACATTATATTATTCCAAATTTGGGAAGGAATATGACTCTTTCTGATATTCACACATGCAAAACCACTTGAAAATTTTAAGCTATAAGCCTCAAACCGGGCGCAAACTTATACCCATATATAGGGCAGGAAAGTCACTTGACGTCACGGTGATTTTGGGGACAAACAAACATACACCCTTTGTTTACTTTGAGTTAAACTCACAGTAAACAACTCGGCATGAATGGAGTTGCTCACATGAAACAATATTGTATATTTGTTTGTCCCCAAAATCACACTGTGACGTCACGTGACTTTCCAGCCCTATACTCTCCCATCGGTCTCTTATATCTGAGTTATACCTTAGAAGTGTAACCCATATTTCAGGGCGGTGAGAAATACAAAAGACTATTTGGCTTACCGTAGTAGATGACGCTCGGTGCGCTGACATTGATCGGTTGGAACTCCAACAGGTGGTTCCGGATCGCGTCCTCCAGTACGCGCGGATTTACGTAATCTGAGAGTACTAACGTCCACGTGGTCTGGATCAAAGTGTTGTTCTCACTGGGGACGTTATGATAACAATGAAATAAAATTCCAAGGAGTCCGCCTCACTGGGGACGTTATGATAATAATGAGATATGATTTCAGTGGTTGAAATGTGATAGTATCCGGTGTTTGGATGCCTTCCTGATATGGTTTCAGTGTAAAAGAAAAGCTTCTGAAAAACGTTCCATTTTCTGCGAATTCTGCGAATTTCCGCCATAAATTTGTGATTTTCGATCATTTAAATTTAATTTAAAGTCATTAAATAGTTTTCATTTCAACGCATTCGAAGTTATTATAACTACTCACGCGAATTCTATGCTGATGATGTCTTTGTAGACGGCCACCGTCTCCTGCGTTAGACAGCTGTAGATTGTTTGCAGCTGCACTCAGGAAGAAATAAGAAATAATCCCACAATCAACATTATGTGATACATATCAACACATCAATATTGCAGACAGAAGCCGTATTGACAGATTGTGAATTAGTTTTATTAATAGAAAAAGAAACTCAGAAGAAGAAGATGAAGGATAAAGAAAAACCACCGACCGAGGTTGCGATGGCGTTGACCAGATCGATGTAGAACGCCGAGGTCTCGTCTTCCAGATCCTGGTCATACATTTCATTGAGTGTCATCGAGCCGTTGTACATCAGACTGGTCGGGTTCATGTTTGTGCCGTTCTGGCAGACTGGAAATGGTCGAACATCATCCGTGAAACAGAGAGTACTGATTCCAAATGCAGAGTTCAGAGTTTTACATGTACATACACACTATGTATACACATGTTTCTTCGTTTGTTGAATTAACAATACTGTGTTGATCTATAGAAACGAATATCGAAATCAATTTCTCCAAAGATCTAACGAAATAACTGATTAGAAGCATTTATCAATATTATCATCAATAGTACTATTATTTTTTTTATTTTCTCGTTTATCTCTTATAAAAGAAAAACAATATCACAATAATAGCCAAAACGATAACAAAACAAAACCAGTGCAGAGGAATACGTACGGAGATGTTGGCAGTTGGCCCCATAGTAATTTTCGGCACATGTACAAGTATAGCTGTCCACCAGGTCGTGGCACATCCCCCCGTTCTGACACGGGTTCGGGGTACAATCATCCATATCTGGCGGGGGTAAACAGTCACATGATAATTTATTGCGATCATAATGAATGTGGGAGGTTCTAGTGTTTGGGGTTGACAGTTCAACTGTTATAGACACGCAAAAGTGCCCAGGAGGCAACCACAAGGCGAGTTTTAATTCGTGTTGTTGTGTAAACATTAACCCTTCAATTAAGACGTCATTTGAGCTATGTTTCGTAAGGAGAAGACGTACTTATTTCACAGTTTCTCCCGGTATAGCCAGTCGCACATGTACAGCGGTAATCCAAGTGTAGATCCGTACAGCTACCACCGTCCCCGCAAAGTGGTTCTCCATTGAATGTTTGATCGCAGTCGTCAATTTCTGAAAGTATATCGTACACAGGGACCATTTAAGCCGTGATCCTGACTGCCAGCTCGGCATGGGAAATGTTTGCATGAGTTGGATATTTCGAATCACGCTTACCTGCACACCCAGTCGTAGTTGATTCATAGCCATCAAAGCAGAGACAACTGTAAGCTCCGTCCAAATCATGACATTGAGATATAGTGCGGTTACAATCGTCCATATCCAAGGCACATTCATCGATATTCGTACAAGTGGCACCGTCATAACCGACCGTACACTGTGTACATCCAGCTACGTTATCACAGGAGGCGACACTTTCGCATCTCTGGCAGATATTGGCACAATTGGGACCCCACATCAAAGGGGCGCAAGCTGCAACGAACCATGCGGGGAGGTACGGTATAATCCGGTCATAACGTCAACATTACATAGGAGATAGTTTGTGGAGAATCCGATTACGAATGGAATAACACTTCCTGCACTTACCTGAGCATGTTCTCTCATCGGAATTCAAAGTGTAGCCGTCTCGACAATTACAAAAGTAGGAACCGTCGGTGTTCATACAATCCGAGTTGGCGCCACATTGGTTATTCGGAGCACTAGCTGTACACTCGTCTATATCTGCATAGGTGATTCGTTCTATTGTTTATGGTCGTAGAAGCCATTCAAATATTCAAGACTGGATAGATATTCATTGTGATTACCCAAACGGCATCTCATTCTAACATCAACAGTGTACGTTTAAATCAAACTATGAATTCGTAGGAAGATGTATCCAGAATTTGAACATCTGAAAATACACACCATTGCAAGTTCGTCTATCGCCATCAAGCGTATACCCACTCTGGCATATACAGTCATAACTTCCATCATTTTCCGGGTCTGCGCACTCATACGTACAATTGTGACCCATGCAGTTGGCAGTTGTTGTCATATCTAAAAAAAATACCAGAACAATCTTCATTAAAATTCAATGGTGCTGGGCTGCAACAATACCTTAAATAACTATACCACACTAGTCTAATGGTCAATGAGGTCGGTTCAGATGGTGCTTGTCAGATTTACAGTTAATATATATGTTTGTTTAGTCAATCAAGTCATTATCTATCAAAAATATGCACGAGATTCTATTCTCACGAGTTCCATCAACAATATTCATAATGATTCATCCCATGATAATGTGCGTCAGAAAGCATTTCCTGTCCGACATATGGCACCCATGAACGCCAGCTGTAGAGACTCACCTGGTTCACACAAGGTTTCGTTCACTAAGTCGAAACCGTTAACACAGGTACAAGTGTAGCTTCCGTCAGGTGTATTAGTACATTCTTGTTCACACAAGTCTGTTCCTAGGGCACACTCGTCCGTTTCTGCGAATATATTGCAGAAATATATCAAAAGTTTAGTTTGGCCTGACCCAGAGTCGTGAGTTAAACGGCTGGTCATAATTTAAAGTGTTTCGAATATTTTATGGGAGAAAATACTAGAGATATATTGAATCAATTGCACGTATTTCAAGATAAGTCAAGTACTGTGCTTTGATACCTTGACAATCAGTGCTACTGATCGGCATATATCCCGGGAAACACGCGCACGAGAATCCACCAACCTCGTTGACACACACTTGTGTACAGTTGTTACTTGGCACAGTACATTCATCAATATCTGCAAAAGGTTGACATTCCGCGTGAAGGTTATGATATTCAATGTCACATATAAAGCAGCATTATATGTAGTTTGGCCACCACATTGGGTATACATAGCAAAGCTCAGTGTTTTAATATTTGTACAAACTTCTACTTTTGAGTGAAGACCGGATGTGAAACCAAAAATGGTCTGAAGATTTAGGCCATAAAGATTTGCATTATTTGATACTAATATATGGACATTGACTGACCAATACACTTGGTGCGGTTGTTGGCTTGAATGACCAAGTCGTATCCGTCAGGACATCCAGTGCACATGTACCCGGGCCCGCCATTGAGAATGTGCTCATTGAGGGGCGTGTCTACACACGTCGTTGTGATTGGACAGAGTGCATCCAGCTCACAGAAATCATAATCCTCCTCACAAGTCGGACCTGCAACATTTATAGGTTTTATTTCCAAATAGTTCGAATCACAAAGTTGAATTTCAAGACAACAGTGTTATCATGTATGATAAATTATTATACAATGACAGTGTGAAGAATCGATGGGTAGCGGGAATGAATCATTCGGGAGAAATTTCATAGAAAAGGCTGGAAAAACTTACATATTTGTACAGTATGGCAACCAGAAGGACCGCCTGGTCGATTTACGACAGTTACAGCATTTCATGGACAAACTAACCTGAATAGTACACTTCACACATGCACGTCTGTACTTGGAACATGTGGTTGGGATCCTTGACCGGGGTGCCGTCATCTGGGCAGGAACCCTTATCCTGTGTGCAGTTACAGAACGTCACCGTCACAGCCAGAGGCACCGCCATGTTGCCCATGCTGTCCACTCCGCCAAATCTGAGCGGGAAAGTGGAATATTTGAATAATATTTCAGATTTAATATCTCGTTGATTTGGTAGGTCTACCTCATATAGCCTTATATGGGCCTATTACTAGTATGTATTTATGTAGACACATTATAGCCTTATATGGGCTTATTATGTAGACTGAAACCCCAATCTTTACGAAGAACCCAAAATAAACATTTCCCAGCCACGCAGTAAAATAAATACCATTACCCGACTCACAAAGTCTCCAAGTACATTATGACTCACATCATGTCGAAGGGTTGCGCGCTATGATCGGGTGGCGTCCACCTAAACACTCCAGTGGCGGCGTCAAAACTCGCTCCAGTCGGTAGGGTAAAGTTAGTCGTTATGGTGGTCGTGAGGCCGGACGTACTGTTCGCGGTCACCGTTAGAGTGGCCTCCTTGCCAACTTGTACAGTCAGCGTCATTGGCCCGTCAATTATCGAATACTGGGTGTCTGAAAGAAGCGGATTTCATAGTTGGAACATTCTTGAATCGTTCATGATGTTTTCAGTATTGACTTTGAGTTAATTTTAATACTAGAGACACACTCACATATCCCATTTACAGAAGAGTTCTCCCTTATCTGATACCACCATGAAATAATAATGTCACTCACGTGGAACAACGACAGTAAAATATCCCGGAAGCACGAAAAGACCACGCAAAGCTCACCTAGGAGCGCCTGCTCCGCCGCCTTCTGTGTGATCACCTCAGCCGTGGCGGCCGCGAGGGCCTGGTCCCCGGTAAGAATGAAGTCGATCCGACATTCTCTGTCAGCACCGCACGTGTCATTGGCCCGCTGTGCGTCCCCGGGGTCCGGGAAGACGTACGTGTCGGGGTCGGTACAGTCGCCCAGGTAACCAGGCGGCGCCTCGTGACTGTCAAACGTGTCTGCCCCGGAGTAGTAAAACAACGACTCCAGCTTCGTGATCTTCCCTGTTTGAAGAACGTGGAATACGGAACCGGACATACACTAAAGTATACATTACAGGGTATATAATCAAGCTCAATATAATTAAGAACAACTATATGTATAAATATAGACAAATATAACCGGCGTTTAACTCGATCCTCAATCGCGTTACCGCTTTTGTTTCTGTAAAAAATCGAACGTCTTCCATTCTTACACTTGTCTCCGAAGCTGTCGCGTATCGTAGCACAGTCGCTGTTGATGTCGATCTGGTTGCCGTCTTGGTCCGTGAAATCATCGCTCTGGATGCCATTAGGCGTGCCCAGTAGGCCTCTAGCATTGGCGCTTACTTCTAACAGCCGGTGTAGCGGGTAGGTGATGGTAAACACGAGCTGGTCCACACCTACCTCCGCGTCTATACTGATAGCTGTAATATCGAGAATAAACACGGTCTTGAAACATAATACCTAGGCTGATGAAACAAAAACCTCGGCTAATACACAAGTATCTGTGCTAACTAATACTGGAATCTCCATTTGAATTTATTATTAATAGTAATATTTATCAATAATTTATATTGAATGTACGTGTCGTGCGAACGACAAATATTATTATTTTTTCTCCACTTATAAAGGGTGGCGTTTTCGGGGAGTTTCCTATTCCACGTATAAAGTTTGCTTTGTTGAATGTCTATTATTTATAGACCTCAAGTGTATCATAGATTTCGAGGTATTGTTGAGATAGTGTATAAAATGGAAGGGTTATGTATAGGTATTAGGTGTGAGAAAAATGCAAAAACAAATCTTAAGACATTGGAAAATATAGTTACTTTGAGAACTTACAAGATGGTAATATAATTGTGAGTCTGTTGCTATTTTTCTTGAAGAGAATGCGATTTTCCGTTCTGAACTCGCCGAGAGCCGCATCCCGGAACCAAGCGGTCAAACTCAACGCGCTTTCTTGTATGTAGATATCTAGCTCTGTTGGGATTCACAATTGATAAATATCGCTAAATATAAAGACAACAGGCATTGCATCATCATACTCTTCGTAATATATACATATAAACAATTGCAACGTCGATCTTAATGCACAACACAAGTATGTGTATGTGTTTGTATTCAACACAAATACATTAAATTGAGTTTATATAATATATATCAAATTTTATTTCCCTGGTCACTCAGAATTGGCGACAGCTTAGAAGTGATAAGCCTACCCCCTAGAACCAGCTTATATTAAATAACTCGATTTGTTGAACTAACAACTAACCTTGCGTGGTGCCGGTCGTGATAATCCCGACTTGAACTCGACTCGCGGAGACCGTAGAGTTGTCATCCTGTTCAACAGAGCTACTATATGAGTCCTTGAACGCTAGCGCAGACCACACCGTGGCGGAGATGGGATTGCCAGACGCGTCGTTGGCCCGCGTGGTCCTGCCCTGGATCTGAACGAGATCCGATTTCAACAACCAGTACTCCCCCAGTCCTTGGTATGTGTAGAGTTTGCCGTCAATTGTCGTGATGTGTGGGTCACCCACACCGACAGCTGTGGAGAAAGTGGGTTTTTTTTATTGATTCTTTCGTTTAGTGGTCCTTTCGTTTTCGTAGAGGTTGCTGCTTGATTTTGTGTGTATGTAGAAAGAGGGTTTCTGGTTGAAAGAACTTTAGGTTCACGCCTCAATAGTAGGCTATATTAGAGAGTCCAAACTTACTTATCTGTGGCGGCACGTAGCCAAAACAGTTGTCAGCTGGACGCACATCGTAGTAAAAGTTACAGTTATTGCTCTCCAGACAGCACCAATCTTTGGGATCCCGGTCGAAGAGATTGTAATTGTACGTGTAGTAGTCTGGATGATACCGGAATACAGATCCGGCGGCGTACGTCTCCGCCGTATTTAAGGCGTCGTAACCTAACGGCGCCGCCGCGTCCGCCAAATAGCAGCATTTCTGTCGAAAGCAATGATGTGATATTGCAGAATGGCGGATTTTCATTGTTTTTGTTTGCGGGGGGAACACCGGTACGGCAACAGGCACGGAAAGAGTGTTTACACATTCAAATTTAGGGGTGTGTGTGTGTGTGTGAGTGGAAGGGGCTTCTGCTACAAAAGTGCTACAAAAGTGCTACAAAAGTGCTTCTGCTACATATAAATATTTCTTGTTCATATAGTATAAAAAACAAAAAACAAAAAAAAACAGTAGGGTAGGCCTATGCTGCACCCTAATACTACTCCTCCACTAAATTTAATCGGTCTGTCATGTTTTTAATCATAACTGCAAATAGAAGAAAACACAGGATATACTACTTGGATAAAATAAATACGATGCGAGAACATATACGTACCCTCGCCCATATAAGCGCTGGGTCTACCGTTATGGCGCAGCCTGTAGTCGCGTCGAAAGAGAATGCGCTGTCAAATTGTGTCTGCTCGAAAATACACGGGCATATTGGCAGGATTGAGTCGTACAGGTCAATGACAAGTTGTAGCGCTGCCTCTTGACAGTTCCACTCCCAACACTTGGATTCCGGACTGTCCTGTGTCAGCTCTCCGTTCGTACTGATCAGGAACACATGACGCCCAAGGCTCTCTGAAAGTCAACGTTTGTAGGCGTTTACTTACTGGCAGTTCATCAAAAATATCGTTACTATGGTCGCTATCATCCACTCCGCCGTATTTTCCAACAGACATTTATTCAATTCAATTCAATTCGAATCATTTTATTCAATATTCAACATTCATAACAGTCCAGTACAATACAATGATAATACATTTGAATAATGAAAAGGATATTGTTTGAAGCTTGAAGCTTATCAAGTAACAATTCCCCAATTCCCACCCGAAGTACATATTACATCCCACCTACTTGATTATGTTACTTGATCACGTCACGGCATGTTTGATGTGAATTAAAGAAAAGAAAAATGATCTGGTCAATCACCACTAACCAGCTTCAATTCGTGGGAGGAGAATGAAAGATGTCGTTGCCGATGTGGAGAGTTCCGCGTAAGTGCGAGACGGGTTGTAGTTGGTATTAGTTGCGCTGGTGTAGCCCTCTCTGTTTGGTCGCGTGGCATCAGCAGTCGTGATTTCCTTGTACAGGAAGATTGCGTAACTCCGATAGCGAGCGTAATCCATGCCAAGGGCCAACTGGAACGTCGCTCTCTGATTGGAGGAAAATAAGTGAAGGCTGATATAGAATACCATTGGCGATTCTCACAGAAATAATAAAGACGAAAAAGAAGAAGAGAAGGACAAGGAAAATGAAGAAGAACCAAAAAGAAGATGCCCAAGTTCTATTACCTCGCCAGGAGATCCATAGTAGCTCATGTTGACCCACGTAACTATGGTGATCATGTTCGCCTGGAAGCTAGTATCTCCAGTTTGTACGACCTCCGAGTCGAAAGTGTCGTAAAGTTCCCTTAAATCCTCTCCCAGATAAGAATTCTTGCAGAGTTTCTCGTAGGTCTGGTAGTAGATGATTCCCGTGTCCTCGCCCGTGGAGCCCACGGTAGTGAAGTCCATCCAGAGAGGAGCTATCATCGCCAGGTCAGGTTTGGCAGTGTTCGGTGGCATGGCAACGGGTGTGAAACTCTGGAAATCTCGCCCCAGGGTGATGTAACCGTTCGTGTTGATCTAGAAGAAAATTTCCACACAATTGTGAAACAAAATCTCGATTGAGGTCTAAATAGTGTAATGTAAATAATAATTGTTCATTATTTCGACGTACGTATTCATATAGGTCGACATCCACGGCAATACAACACTCGAGATTGAAAGGTATTGCCAATTGTATCACCAATTGTATTTACTAATTTTTAATGCCCGATTAATACACAATTGCCCAAAAACTGAAAGGTAAAGGTACATGAGTGTGTAAGTGTATTATCATAAGCAGAGAAGCTACTGAGTTGAAGTGTGGTTATGCCTCACTATATAGTGCACCATATCATACATACATGATATGTGTCAAAGTCGTTGCCCAAATAGTTGAATGGCTGCGGGAACTGAACATCAACGGACTCGTCATCGGTGTTCAGGAATGACGCGTCCCCAACCTCCGTCCCGAATGGGAACAAGACGGTGGTATCGGCTGGAAGCAAAACATTGTATAAAATGACATAACATACATAACATGCCAGACCATTGCGTAATACGACATAACATACATCACATGGTATGACATATATAACATGCCAAAACATTGCATACCATGGCATGACATACATAACGTGACATATTACAAGACATGACATTATATTACATTACACATGTATACGTAGGGCCCCCTATATAGTCATGAAACTAAACTAAACTAAACTAAACTATTCGTTTTTTATCGCATCACGCAATGGTACATGTAGGATCGCTGTGAGTTTGCGTATGAAATGGCTGTCTCCCTGCAGGTCTGTACTCACGGATGTTACAGTCCATTCCGCTGTAGCCATACGGGCACTGGCAGATGTACTCATTGACCTCCTCCGACGACACACAAGTGGCGTTCCCGTAACAGGGGTTCGAGTCACAGGGGTTAGCTGCAAGTTAGAAACGGAACACGGAGGTTAGTACATGTAGGATAGACAGTCTATATAAGTTCATCCAAGTATTCATAGTTATATTTATCTTCTCAATATTCGTTCGCGCACTGATCTAGTTATTTATAAGTCAGTTAATACAATTTTAAATCGTATTCAATACAATGCTTCAGCGCTTCATATACAATTGAAAAAAAAGTTGCTCCAACAAGAATATAGTTGCATTATTTCAGTTTCATCCAAGCCATGTCATTTATCCCGTGTATCTATGTGTGTTTCCATGGTTACGTTTACTCACGAGGCTGTGTGGGGGGCGTGGTTGTTACTTCCACTGGGGGCGCGTCCGTGGTGTTTGCTGGAAAGAGAATAAAGTATAGTACGTTTTACCCTTGATAGAATGCAGCCATGCATTGGGGATATGATAGGGGTACTGTACATTATCGAAAGGTAGAAATTGTTTGTGTTTTTCTGTATTTTGGGCCACCTTGCCATATTAAGATATTCCAATTTTCACAGTTTAATCATGCGTGACTAAAAGTAATCGATATTTATAGGACATGGTCAGTGCTGACCAGTAAGGTGACTGAAATTTGTCAACAATAATGACTTCGCTAAGCATGAAGGATTTTCCCAGAAGAGGGCATGAAATGCAAAGTGGGTCTTTCCCGAATGACTTCAGTGAATTTGCAATTGGCGCAGGACCCCATTCTGCACGCGTTGTACCACGTGCAGTGTGTGCTAGTTCACAATACATCGATACTTACTGCATGAAGTGACAGAACACATCGCGCAGCTGGTTCCCTGGCAGTTGTCAAGGATGTTATCGACGAAGTAGGTCGAGTCAGGACAGAGATTCGCCTCAGCACAGCCTCGGCTAAAGGTTATTATCGTTCCGCGGTCGTCTATCGTAGCATTTGCTCTACAGTATGTCTGTCAAAGAAGAAAACATGCAACAGTAAAATTTATGGATAACATACATACAAATATTCATTTTTCAAAAAAAAAATAATAATATTTTTTATTACTAAAACATATTCTATTAATCACAAAAACTCAGGGCAAAAACTAGAGCAAATGACGACAAAAGCTACGCTTTAAGATGGAGTTAGTATCCTTTCAAATATTAATTAAAACAACGTACGAAACAGGTTTGCGCCACTTACATGCGCTGACGTACAAGCCGTCACTACCGCCTCCTGGTCGCATAAGGCCTCAGCGTCAAATAGATCTGTGACGTCACACACGGGGCAAGCGAGGTAGGTACACGACTCGCTGATGTCTGGCGGAAGAAAATGTCTCGATTGAAGGTCAGACTTGGTGATCTAATTACGTTAGATACGCTTGCAATTTTAGAAGAGATTGGTTGCATGTTGAGTCATATCTATGGTGTGTTTATTTCTGCATCGTTTGGTACATTTCATCGGTCGAACTAGGGACTAGATCTATGCATTTGCAGTTGAAGGAGATCCCATTCAGTTTAAGTTACCTCGATCAAGTTTTGACATGGTTACATGTAAGTAATTTCTCAACAACACTGTTGGTTGAACCTCTTCTCAGCCATTTGTCCTTTCACGACAAACAAATCAAATATGTTAGACAACTAATGACGTCATATGTTCTGCTGACGTCATACGAGGGAGGACGAATGACGTCACACAAGGGGAATTCGCCACTCTCTTACCTGCACAGATGGGTCTCTCGCAGGTGTATGTCCCCTCGGTTGTGGAGGTGTTGACCTGTACGGGTTCATTGATGGGCAGATTGTTTTGTTGGCAGTAGGATAATGTCTGGCAGGAGCGGGACACCTGTCCGGCAGAACCCCGGGGGTCCGTCTCTTGTATCAGGAGACACGTCGCCTGCATGGCGGGAAGAGAGAAACTTGGCAATTACACACTTTGTTTTGTAACGCCGTTGGTCATACAGCACACACTCGATCAGAACAGGAATAATCGTCCAAAGTGAGATCAAGTCCGGTCAAATAATTCGAAGAAGTACAGGTTAGATCGTATAATTTTGTGACAGATCCGGAAGTTTCATGAACACATATTATAGAAGAAGAACGCAGATCATGGACAATCTCAGGTGTAGGCCTACTCTTCAAAAAACATTATGTTATAATGTCTTTAGAACATGTACCGCACAATATTTGATTCATGTGATGACATGGAGTCTTATATTAAGCGAAATCCCACCTCCAGGTCGTTACAGTTGACTGGTGTTGTGTTGGCGTTACAGTCGGCTAGTGATACTCCTGTACACTCCTCGCAGAAACCAGTAGACTCTGAGCTGGGACACATCTGGGGGCTGTCTGTAAGAAGGTGAAGAAAACACCATACATACATCACCAATATAGAGATCATAAGCATCAGAAATCAAAACCATATACTTGGGAGATTCGTTAATTTGTAACGGGAGAACCCCCGAACCCCCGAGAAGTTCCATGTTGATCAGAAAACTTCACAACCTGATTACAAACAAAGCAACTTTCCCCAACCTGCACAGAATGATGCTGGCGAGGACATGTAGCACGTTCTCGCTGTGGCAGAGCTACTACAGGTGTTGAATTCCTCTTGTGTTTGGATCCGGGCTTTGACGGTGGCGTAGCTGGCACAAGAGATGGACACACTGGTCGTTACGCCCCCGCCGGAGTACACATACGTCTCCAGACAGACAGCCTACAGGACAATCGGTAGTTCAGGAGGATCAATGTTGATCGTGTGGCACGTGATAGTATGCAAAAGTGTGGGTCATATCCGATAAATTAATTGCGGTAACTATTTGAACGTCTTTTGAATAGAGTACCTTTGACTAAAGGCTATACCAACATCTAACACTAAAGGTCGCTCTAGTTGGGTGCAGGGAGTGATATAAATATCGGATTTGAGAGTATCTCTATGTCTGCCATTTACGTCGCTCTGGGTCCAGGCAATGATGCAAATATCGGTTTCGAGAGTATCCCAATGACTGACACTTACGTCGCTCTGGCTGCAGGGAGTGATAAGCATGTTGTTATCACACTGCGTCCTAGTCTCTCCAGTACACACAGGGCAGGATGGGCCGTCGCTGGTTGTGACGGTGCCCTCTGGATTCGGGGAACAGTCGGACTCCTGGAACGCTGCATAATATAAAGAATACCCCGTTAGAATCGGTCGTAGAAACCAATCAACTCGGTTTGTTAGAGGAAACATTCTACAGTCCACTCGATACAGTGAAGCTCACCGACGCATTCGCAGCTGGAGATTCGACAGGTACCCCCTTCCAGATCAGACGGCACGACCGTCAGCCGACTGGACATGTATATGTCGGGTTCCACTGCGCTACAGTTCACTGCCTGCTGCTCAACGCAGTCGGCGATACACTTCCGTACCACCGCCATGGGGAACCCAAACTTGTCTATGACTTCTATCACCGAACAGTTCTCCTGAAATTATGTCGTTTGGTGTTTTAAGTTCGATATTCATCATGTTATAGTTAAAATTTAGTTGTCTGTTTTGTTGTTGCTGTTGCAACGTGTGAAAATGGGAATAACAGTCCCTACCGTCGATTACATACAGGAAGGTAACTACATATTTAGAGTCACAAGTAATATAGTAATAGGTCTGTATACTCCATATTTGCCATTATTTCGTATACACATCGGAGTTACAAAACTAGTGGTTTTTCTTACATTCCTTGGACATTCTATGGGGCTCAAGTAGTCGTTGGCAGAGTCGTAAGCGGGATCACAGTCTGGTAAAGTCTCCCCAACACACTGTACACAGTCACAGGTGAAATCTGGAAACCAAAATCCAAAGCATATGGTTTAAAATATAAAATTTATTGATAGAAATGTCAACGAATCAAAACGTGTTTCGCTATGCTATGTAAAGCTATGCTTACCACTCGCTTTTGGTTGGCAGCACAGCAACGAATGCGAATGGGTGGGATTTTGGATAAAAATAACGACGGAAATTAGTCATATTCACTATTTGTAAGTTGTTTCTAAACATCTCAATACATATTTTGGATACAAACTTTGATACAGTTCGTTGAAGTTTTAAAAGTTTTGAGGTAAAATTCGATAGATAAAACTCACGTGAGCCTGTTGTCGTCGGTATTTCTGTGGTAAAAATATAAAATTGCAGAAAAAAATCAAGCATGGACCGAGGTATGATATAATAGTTATTTCTCTCTCTAAATAACGCTGATCATTACGCAGTATGGATGAATGCCCACCTGTTGTCGTAGTTTCGAATGCTGTTGTCGTTGTGAACTCAAATGTGGTGGTTTCCGTTGTGGTGGCTATTGTAAAAATGATAAATTGAAAAATAGCAATCAAAAGTACGGTAAAATCGAGGGTATCATGTGTAATTATTCGATTTTTGACGAAACCAAATTAACAACTTGTTCTTAGTTTGCACACTTATAGAGTAAAGAAAGAAACTAATAAGTGGGTTTCAAGGTCACGAAAATTGTAATAACGGTACACTTGTCATTCTTTTTCAGTTAAAAGTATGTTAGTGTTTAATTAGTAGTAAACAATGACGTTCACACAGGTAAAATATGCCAGTGAGTTTTGGCAATGTCGTAAAAGCATCATATTACAATCTCTGGTAAAACGAGCGTTGCATTGCTTGTTAACACAGGCCCTGTTAGCATTTTTGTGTGTGTATAATCAAAGCTAGATCTAGTGCGTATATAACTGCAAGGACATCACAACACAGTAAGTTACTACAAATAAACCGGGCGTTGTCTTACTAACGATAATTACTTTACACTCATAGGTTATGTTTTTGGCATTCTGAAGTGGATGTCAAATGCTTTGAAGGTATATAATATATACTCTCAAGGGTTACCCCCAAATCCAGGTCATGTATTTGCAATTATACGATATTATCTTGAAGTAATCTTAGGTTGCTCGGCGGGCATGTGAGAAATTGTTAGTTTGTTTTGACAGCAAAGCTCGTTGACACACATTCAGTTCTTTCATACTTAGAGAGTATATGCTCGAGATTAGCGGAAGCATAAGCATGGTTTGTGTCAGAAGCAGCAGCGGAAGAAACGAAGCACGTGTTTATAAACTTCCGGTACGGTGGCTTACATGTGACTGTAAATTGTTCTGAAAAAAAAGTAGAAAAATATCTCTATTAATGACTTTTCTTAGATGCATTTCAAAATAAAGACATTTCATTGAGACAATGTATCCAATATTGTGATATTTCAAGTAGATCTACATCTGTTTGTCGAATTACCTGATAAAACTGACGGGATGATCACAGATAAAAACACTAAGAGATCTAATAAGCGTATGGAACGACATTTGTGGCGTGAGAAAACTCTACTTCTGGGCCGCGATATCCTGGACATCTGTTGTGAACAAAACATTCAAGCTAACACTATAAAACCAGAAATTGACTGTATGTATAGATATTTTGTAAATATTTATTTTAATCCATATGCCAAGTAATGAAGACTCTATCAGCCCAAATCAATAAAACTAGAAGATGTACGGAAAGCCATTAGTCTCACGTGTTGTTGACATGTGTGGTGCCCCTCGCTATGGCAGTGATGAGTCGTACGGCGTTCCATACTGTGATCTATACAGTGATGTGTTGTTTGTTTGCTAGAATCCATTCTGCAGGCTGACGAGTTAGTTGTGTTGTTTTGTTTGGCGAGTTCAGACGCCAGAACTCTACCTGTAATAATAGTGATAACAATACTATTACGTTAATTTTAATAATAATGATAAGAACAATGGCAACAACAACAACCACAACAACCACAACAACAACAACAACAATAACAACAATAATAATAATAAGCACTCAAAGCACAACAAAATATCTTGTTATTCGTTGAGGTAACACAATAAAACTGCTATTTGTACATGTACGTTTGTTTTCTGAGGTAGAAATCACAGCAGATTGTTATGTACCATACATCTATGTGTATTATGTTTGATGTTATATAAAATTCGAGTATGTCTGGCACTTTTGACACATTCGGGCACGACATGCCACCCCCGGTTTCTCTACCCACCCCCCACCCCCACCCCCTTCTCAGCGCACAGGGAGGTGTGTATCGCCCATGTTGGGGACACACCCAAACACCAGGCACATCTAAAAGCTTTCGGTCTCAAGTCGACGCCTCTATTGCTAACAGTCTAGAGGCACGTGTTTTTTTGCAGGGGTTTTCGCGAAATACAAAAGACGTCAGCTCGGTGTGAATAAAGCAACATAAACTCCCAAGTGATACAAAAATATCAACGGCCATAAGTGCAGTGTTAAAATGATGATTATTGAGACACCCAATCGCGATAGCGATGAGGCTAAACGCGAAGTGTGTTTTTATGACACTGAACTGAACTACAGGGGCCCTATAGAACATGTGGTTAATTAAGGGTGATCTTTCATTAAGGTATATGTAGGCCTAGTTACCCCCAGTTTTCCACCGGTTCGAAATACAGACAATCTGAGATCCGCTGCAGATGAATTCTAATTTTGAGTTGTTGTACATGTAATAACAGATAAAATATTTCTAATACGTTAATTCTCGGGAACCAAAATATGACATAGGCTCGATTTATCTTTCGATAATAAGTTTTTCGCGGAAGGCTTTCTGATTTTCATAGATCTACGATAAATACATGTATACTAGCCTCTGAAATAGGAGTCGCGTTTTCACAATTCGCCCTTTTCAGCGATTCGAATATGAAGGATGGGCTCATGAAGGGCTCAAGAGAATACAGGATAAAAAAATAAAGTAATCGATAAGTTAACTAGCTTGAGCACTTGTGGTGTTCCGATTCAGTAAGCATTTATGTGATTTTTTCTCACGGAAACTCTTGACTTATTTGGGGGATAATATGATTCACAAGTCTACAACAATAATAACATTTTTGTTTTCTATGGAAAAATAAATAACCAATGTCAATAAATGTTCTGTGATTTGACCCAGTCGGACATTGAATGAGCAGTAAAGGTGTACCCGCCCAGAAAGCAAGCAACAATTTTGAGGTTTTTCATCTTTTGTGGAAAAAAATGGATCTAAATACAGAAACATGACAGACAATATGCCACTTGAATACACGATACTACCGGGCTGCGCGCTTTTACGATACATGCAAAAAATTATATATAAACACACCCATGCAGTGAATCTCATACTGCACGGGTTACGCCCGATAAAAAGATGATAGTTCAGACATGCATTGTAGAACGGTTGTGAAATATGACATTCGCCACTCTAGGCCAGGGTAGTTATCTGTAGCTTAATTCTCAAAAGGATGAGTTTTCATGTAGTTAATATGCGAGTAAACATTACTTATTTCACAAAGCCAGGAAATTGCATTCATACTCTATTTTATTCAAGGGATAAACTCTATTATTTTACACATATCATCCAAAACGCATAAGGTTTTGAGTTGATGGCGGCTGACAAATAGTTTATATCATAGTTTACACTCGAGATTTCACAGATATGTGATTTCACTGAACACCCCACTTGTCTTAAGGGTCATTAAAGCAACGTGTTCTGAAGTCAACGCTATCGAACGGCTTTTTATTACAATTTTTTTTTCAAAAACACCACCGAGAAATCAAAGGCGTGAGAAAATAAACTGACACATCGGATGTGAATTATATCATAACAATCCCGTGCAATATGGGTAGAATCGAGAACTAGCACTTCGTCACAGCATATTGAATTTGAGTGGCGCATAAAAAGCGTTTCATTCAATGTTTGACCTACTTCAAATTTGATCATATACTGCAAAGACAAAACGTCTATACAAACTATTGAGGAGTTATCCTGGTTTGTATATCATAGCATAACTTCTGACCAGTAGTACACATCAGATCAAATCAATGATTCGCACGAATCAACTTTGTAATTTGAATCTGTACAGGATCATTCGTGTATGTCGGTGTCTCGCATTTGGGGCTGAATTGGAGTGCTCACTCTGAATGGTATAAATTTTTGAATTAACCTTCTTGTTTACATATCACCGTATTTATTCGACTGAGAATAGTTGAATTATTCGGTTAATCCACTGAATAGGTTGTTGACTACAGGTAAACCGGTTTTTTCAGGAATGCAAAGAGAGGTCAGGATCAAGTTGATAATCATGTGTGGTATGCTAGGCTACTGTCTCACAGGTCCGACTTGAAATGAACTTATCATATGTTGTGACAGCATCAACGAAGTTAAATAAAATATTTATCGAATATGACGACATTATAATGATGAATATATCCAAAACGCCTTGGACTTGACTATTTTTCATATTGGACTACATCTTGACGATAATTATGTTGCTGTAGATAATCCAACATAGATATAAAGTCACGGACATGGTCTTGTGATATGAATGTATTCCAAATTGCTAATATATGTGTCATGGAACTATCGATGTTCCCGAAAAATACTTGTGTTGATTAAGCTACAAACTACATTTTAGTGCGCGAAACTGAACATGGTGCCACAGTGTGCAAGATGAAAAATATTAATATCATCGTACACACTTGAATGCAATTGTATCAATGATATTCGCTTGAATTATTTGATGTGTAATATCACATTTCATTAACGTTAGTTAGCAACCGATGGTTTCATATTTCACTGTTCATGACACGCCTGTTTCTCATCATTTCTCATCTGAGAAATCATGGCGAGCTTCGATATTTATATTTACATAAAGTTATGGAGTTTCGAGCGAGGGGATGCATTCCTGAAATACATTTATTCAGATATTAACTTTTACCCCACGGCGATTGTTTGTAAGGTTAGGGCTGTATAGATTTGTTATGCGATTCTATCGTGTGACCGACTAGGGAGATGACCAAGAAGAAAACAGCGAACTACTGTGACCCATGTACCGTACATTGATGCAAACACCCTTTTGAAATCTTGAACCCAGCTTGGACAAAGACTGATATTCCAACAATACCAAGGTAAACAAACTTGAATGTGATTCAAGCAGCCTGGAGAAAATGATGTTCGTTTTAACATTGTGTTCAACATTTTGCAGATGCATCCTGAAATGTCTATACTCTGATGTTTTTTTTTCACAGATAACAGATGAAAACGTATTCGAAAACAATCAATAATAACCCCCCATTGATATATCGTAATAGTTTTGGTCTCATTTCTGTTCTCCGTTGAGAGAAGGCGTCAGGTGAATATTGTAGTGATTATAGCCCTTATACTAGTGACGTCACAACTCGAAACCTCAAAATTTTGTACTCGGCATGAAAAAGTCGTTAACTGTCAGAATTAATGCCGTACTTCAGGTAATTGCAATTAATAAATGGGTGTGTTTGTATAAAATTACGTGCTGTGTCCTCAATAATTCTCTAGCTACATGTAAACCCTTTTTTGTATATTGAGGCGTTGAACAAGCCATTAAACGTGAATTGGTTATGCAGATGTGAGACTGACATGTTTAGTTCTTAACTGTGTTATCTCTTGTCCTAAAAATCGTTTCGCAGTTCCTGAGATTACCGATCTGAACCATGGGGTTTTACGTCTGGAACAACGACGGTAGCTTGCAGAATATAAAAATTGAGTGTAATGCGATATGTGCTGATATTTACTGAAGTTAAAGAAAAATCTATTCGCTACTCTTATTACGCCCTGCGAGAAATAAATAAACCAAAAACGAACCGAAGGCTCATAAGTCATATATAATCTTCTCATCGAATTACGAACGCAATTTTGTAGGCGGGTTATAGCTGAATCAAACAATAATGATCATTTTTAATGTAAACTAAAAGATTACAAATTTCATAAACTGCAAGATATTGAACCAATCAATTCATTCATCGGTCAGCTATGAGTCTGGAAGAAATGGAACAACATGACTTATGTGTACTAAACAGACATATATACTTCTCTCAATCACGTCGTATGCTGTTTGTTTGTATTCTGTGCATACTCAGCTAGGGTATAGATGCTGCCGCTGTGAGACAAATCGTGACACGACGACCCGCGCTTTTGTAGTGTGTATTGACAATGACTGACAATGCCGTCTGCGTTCTGTTTTCTTTTTGTGCGCGCGCTCGTTTCAGTCAAAGCATATTAGCTCAGGACTTAAACGTGTTTATTCCTTCAGTGTCCAGCGAGTTTCGGGTCTACCTCGCTAAGTCAGGAGTTAAATCCGAAAGATTTACTGTTTATTAATGATGTTTGACCGAAGGATGACCAGGCTTGGATGTATGAGATACAAACATGTCGTTTGTTTGAGATTTTCCCTGTTTTGACCGCCCGGGTGTGAAGTTTTGCAATGTACTTTGAACATGTGTCAATTGTACTCCCTTTTCATTGCATTGTCCACTTTTTGCATCCTTGGTATTTTGACTATTTGGGCTACACATTTAGTATATTTTAAATTCCGTGATTTGTCATGACCTTGCAAAATATTTACTTCGGAACAGCAGGCGACGATGGCGTCATCATTAAATATTATTTCGTTTTATTTAAGGTGTTGCCGGATAGCGGTCTGCTCTCAAAACTACCAGTATAGGCCTACATAGAACTGTTTCAATAAAGTAGCATCATTATATATTACCTGAGAAAAAATGATTTGAATTACGGGCTTTTACTTGTCAACGCGTTGTCGTCCGAGACGTGGAAATGTTATTTAAGAGAATGCTAAGCATTTTTCTGTGATGTCACGCGTGCGTACCACAGACAAGATGAGATTTTGGTATCTCACTTCATTTTAGTAAATTGTTTAGGAAGGTGGAGGAAGGGGACAGGGTGTAGTTCTTTCCGTTACTAGGAATCATGATTCAGTCTCACTTCCTTGTTACTATTACATGTCCTAACCGCTTGTTGACCTCTTCAGTTTGAGTGCCAAGAGCAACTCATCTCGTTTTTTCAGCGATTCTCGATATTGTTGATACTAGTTACACTCCACAAAATACGCACCTAGCGGGTCACTCATTTAGTTCATTCGAACAAGTCGCCGTATTTGTGATTGATGAATATTGGACTGGAAACTTGAGATGATAAATTGTTATTATGTTTCAACTTTGCAACATAATATGCATAGGCTCGGAGTTTGGGCTGGACTAGTTTTTGTTTATTTTTTATGTAGAAAAAGTATCTTTGACAAATAAGAAATTGCGAGCGATACGCAGATTTTTGTAGGTCATAGTCAATAACCGCGTGTGTGTGTGTCATTTAGCAATCGTTCATGAGCTTCTCTCGTCATTTCATTGCATTTTGTGTCTGGAATCCGTTGACAGGTTCTGAATATGTATACATATCTTCAGTGGACACTTGAAAACCTGTTTCAATTTCGAGCGCACACAATCGAAATGTAGGTGCGTGTACCTTCCAAGGTCCTGTCTATATTTGCTCAGAAGTCAAGAAGACACGGTCGCCCCGTAGATGTAATTCATTTGGATATAAAGTCACATATTTGTGCTCAAATCCCAGCCCCGCATAAACTCTGTTATTTGGACAAACATACACCCTAGCTACATACACCCTTCAGTGTTGTATGTCTTGTGACCATTGGCATGCATGATTCTGCGCTCCCATGCTGAAAACGAAAAAAAGACAATGCAGGGATTGTAATACTTTTGGCCCCCATGCCCTCCCACCCCCTCGACACCAAACACACACACCGAAACCCATCACGCCCCTACTAACCCCTTTTCAGTGAACACTCTCCCCTCCCAAAGCCCATATCACTTGTTCCTTGTTGTTAAAATCAAATAAAAAGGGAACTGGTTTTGCGGTGAAACGTGAGTTCAAGAAACCAACAGCATATGGCGAACGTCGCAAGTTATAAACTGTGAAGTTGTATAACCAAAGCTTAGATATTCAAAGTAGACACCAATTCGTAATGACGTTCTTTTTATGGTTATTTTCCCTCTTTGACTAAACCCGTACCAACCCGCTCCACCCGAAATGGAGTTGGAGCTGAACGATGACGCCACAGGCATATTAACGTACATTCTGTTTCTTTCATTGGATGAACATAATGCATATAGGGTGGGTTAAATTGGCCTCGCCTAAATGCATAGAGATGCGCATTCGCTGACGCGACACCTCTAAATTTGGACGTATTTGTATAGATATGTTTTTATAAGAGGGGTTTAAGGTATACACCCTAGACCCCACCCCCCCCCCCAAAAAAAAAACAAAAAACATGTATGTCAAAATCTATCATGTAACTAGGTGCATAAAAATGGTTCGACCTATCTATTGAACATCGGGAGTTATTTTTTTTATTTTAATACCACTCATGTACTGAATGTCATGAGATGTACCTGTCTCGATTTCTGGACGTACGCACTTTGGACCAGATCTACTACTTAATAAGTTTACGTAAGCACGAGTTTAATAGCTTTGACATGCCGGGTTGTTCATAGAAAACTTGAAGGTCTCCCATAATACAAATTAAAAACCGGGGTAGAATATAACGGAATATAGGTACATGAATTGTGGCACTTATCATTATATCATGATCAAATTTCAGTCATTTATTTGAAATTCAATATATCACCTGTAGGATGCAGAATGGATTGGGCTACAGACGATATTAAAACTGGAATTTGGTTAGGGTTTAAAGTGTGTATACTTATTTGAAAATACTTTTGGATCGTCAGATTGGAATGTTCGTTCTATGTATATAAATACCGCGTCTGTGTTTGTTCAGTTTAATTACATTCGTTGAATGCGGTATTTTAGAAACTGTTTGGCTAGAAATTACTGTTTAAATAAGAGTCCTCAGCTAAGAGCTATATTAGATGTTGCATATACTTACAGTACAAATTCGTTTACATCAATTATAAACAAACTAAATAAGAAATTAACTAACACCATGTAAGTTCACGTTTATTTATTCTTCTTAATCTATATCCAACGACTTCTTTTTTCTGATTCATTCTTCTTCAGCTTTTAAAAAACATATTTGATGAAATGATTATTTTCAGGGGGGTTTTATGAATACATTTTTGAAGATATATACTCAAATGTATAGTTTTTTACATTTGAAAGTTAGGATACCGAATGATATTGTCTAATGGTTCCAATGCAGGCCAAAGTCATTGAATACTAGTTTGTGTCACCGTTCCACCACATCACAGCAAACTTGTCTGGACCGATATGACGGGTTAAATGTATGTCAGGGTAGAAAGTGTAGCCACCCACGCTTACGGTGTCTGACCTTAACGTTTCACACCGATGGGGCAATATCTGGCCATTGCCCCCGCCTCTATCTATACCTATGTCCATGAATGAAATATCACGCGTGGCCAAATGACGGTACTAAATTACTAACCGTTAGCGGGTCAGAAAATACTCTCAAAGACTCCTACTGAATGGCTACTTTACTCTCAAACTGGTGACGAGATCGCACGGAGATATCATCAGGTAGTGATATGTTTCTTGTAGATTTCAAGCTTGATGTCTGCCAGTTAAGGTCATCGCGTCACGGGTGACGTATTGAGTAATTGTCTGGTGTGTTGGTCGCTAGATTCACTTGTAGGTCAATGTCCTTATTGAGGTCAAACGTCCATACGCAACCACGTGCAAAGTTTGAGGTTATGGTAAAGTCAAGGTGGCGTGGAACAGTCGGAAATCTGTCACATTTTCCACTTTCCATGGTCCATCTGAGGATTGGATATTTTGCATGAATACTACTGAGAAGATAGCCCAAAATTCACACTATATAGACTACTAGTACATATATAAATGCATTTCGTATGAAAGGATTCTTATCTGTAAAGGAAAAAATTCCTAACTATTCGTCCATAATTCATATCAGTCCCTCGGCATTGGGGTTGCACTATGAGCATGCTAATTAACAAGGTCGTGCAAGTTTAGCGGGGTGTCTACACGAAAAATTTCAGGCGTGTAATATATGTGAGAGACCCCACCTACATGTAGGCCTATGATCGTCACGATTTTTCTCTTACGCAGCGCTTTGAAACTTTATCTTTCCCTGCCACCTAAGATGTACGCATGGAATGAATAACCTTCAGGCGTGGGTTTAACCTCTTCAAAGTAATTATCGCAGTCGCGAGGGTAAAATCATCTCTCAATGATAAAGACATTATATCTTTTCGATCAACTTGGAGGCCAAGTACTTTCGCGTCTCTGTACGGGAACATCCAAGGCGAATACCATTCATAACGGCTGACCGAAATACCTGGTTTTCAATTCATTTCTGAAATTACCATGGAGGAGACCCTGGTGTTGCCAATCGTGTATGGTGTTACTATTGCTGTGAAGATGATTTAGAGGTTGTATCACCAAAGTTGATGAGCTGGGACACTGCTTGGGGTAAAAAGTAGCTTGTTTTCTTTACCCTAACTTGCTGCTTAGTAGTTTACGTGAATTTGGGGGTTTCTTGTGGTGTTGATTTCACGGCCATCTATCC
This sequence comes from Terebella lapidaria, assembly GCA_949152475.1. Taxonomy (NCBI): domain Eukaryota; kingdom Metazoa; phylum Annelida; class Polychaeta; order Terebellida; family Terebellidae; genus Terebella; species Terebella lapidaria. The sequence goes on from OX424567.1 coordinate 9,174,132, forward strand.
AAATATAGTCTCTTCTTTACATCAGTGACATGGACATTCAATAGACACAACGGAGGCAGTAGATTTTACGTTCTTGTAAAGATTTATCGTTTTTCTGGGTTATTTGGCAAGTACTAATATTCCTAGAGTTAAACTCCACAAAAAAGACAATTTTGGAAAGTTAGAAAACTCAAAGAATTATTCACCAGCTTTCACAGTCTTCAAAAGATGCATTTTTGTTGTTGCAGGAAATGCATTCAACTCAAGAAATGACATGTATGTATGTTATAAAAGGAAAAAAAAACCTTTTTCTCACATCTGAAGCATTCAAAAGCAATTTCACTAACATATCAACAAGTTAGGAATCACAAAAGCACGCCAGTACAGAAAACGTTGAATGTAAAGGTTCCACTATGAAAATGCAAAGAGCGTTCAGTCACCAAATGTTAGTAGCTGCATGACCTGTTGTCATAAAAATGGGCGACACTGTCTCGGAAGCAAAAATTCACTATGTTTAGAAGGTTCAATTCTAGCCTATCCCAACAAGTGGGAGACCGCTCCGCATAGAATATATGTACTGATTAGGCTCTATGCGGAATTCCAATTTTTATTGGGCCTCGTTCTCACATGTAATACTAATTACTATGTGTTCCTCAAGGTCACCTTCTCTCTTGGCGATGGTACGGGCGTCCGCGACTGCAAGCCAACTCGTAAACTTTCAGTGGCCAAATCAGGGTGTTTCTCAAGTTTGTTTTGCTCCTAAGCTGTTGCGAATGCTGACTTCCAGTCTGTCCACTATAGCACTTGTGGATTACAACCTTCATATAATCATAAGGCGCCATGAACTGCATATAAAATTTGTGGCTGTTTTCAATATACAAGCTATAATAAAAACGCCCAATGAAAGGTCCTAAATTTTGAGCAACTTGGAAGTCAGGATAAAATAAGTTTGGCGAATTAAGATCGATAATTATTTTCAGGACAACTAAGGATTTCACTTTACCAATTAATGTATTTTGTTTATCAAACACAACCAACATTGTATCATTACTGCCGATTAAAGGCAATGGGTATCAGGTTACACAAATTTAATAATACAAAACAATCTCAGATATTCGTGCAATGTGTGAGTTAAAAGATAATTCTAACCGTACTGTGTGTACAACTGAAAACCACTTTTAATTGAATTTTTTTTCATAATAATAAATTTCACATTGCTTCGCTGGTTTGAGGGGAGTATTGGTAGGTACTAACCTAATGTAATAAAAACACATTTACACCCCCCCCCCCCTCCCACCAATTCATTTACTGATTCATATGATATGTGTTTCAAAAAAGTTTCAGTTTAGTGCGAATAATGTTGTACTGTGTTATTAGCAATGAAAATTAATACGAAGATAACAAATTTAGTTGATATAATGTAAATGTTAGTATCAGTGAACGATCACATAGATATATGACTTAGATGTACCACGTCGCTTTCCTGTTGTATGGCAAGAATGTAAAGGAAAAATACAATTTAAATCTACTTTGATAATCAAAATGTCTATCACGCGAATGCTATTGACCTCCAAATTTGATCAGGGTGGAGGTCCAGCGGAACTTTCACCCGCTTTTGTTTGTTATACTATTTGTCAAATATTTGTGCTTGGTTTTGACAGGCCTTTACGAGGGCAGCGAACGGGGCCGATCGATAAAGAAAAAGATATATTTCAACAATCGCTGCTGGTTTTCGGAGTTAAATATCAACATTTTGTCACTCCAAAAAGTCAAGTTCACATATCCTCACTCTCGTCTGGTTATATTTACGGATAAACAATTGACCCCCCCCCCCCCTACCCGTACAGATATTGGAAACACAATATCGACTAGTTCTGGTTCCACTAGTATACATTGGCAAAAGCCGAGTGCAGAAAGTAATTTTTTTCAAACATTGTATATTTCCTTTCAAGGCATTTGCCCAGACATATCGGATTGACAGCATAGACTGGCGGTTAAACTCACCCCCCGTGTGGTTACTCATGACATGCCAGGCAACATTTCATGTGATAAACCAATATTTATCTGACCGTAAAATATGTCATTTTGTTCAGCGCCCCTGCAGGTTTTTTTCCGTGCGTGATTATATTACATTATAACCGCACCCGCCTTTAACTCTAGATTGTGAATGAATTGATCCCACGGCGCAAGGAACCGGTTTACGCTTGGTGCACAAGGCTACCGCACATGAAAAGTTATAGATTTTGACCAATATAGGAAGGAAACACTAATAAACGAAAACAAGTATTTTGGAGAGAAAAAACAATTGTGTGGCCAGCGGAAATGTTTCGGAATAGGAAAGTTTTTGTGTGTGCTGGCCTAATGAGTGAAATTTCTCATTAAAATAGTGTGGTGTAAAAGATATTACAATTTGCAGAAATCGGTTCATAGACCAATATGGCAATACATTATATAAGCGTCGTTGTCATGATGAATACCAGTATGTTCGAGCTGTGTACCTTTGTATTGTTTTTAAATGGTATAATTTACGCGTAAATGTCGTTTACCCTCTAATACTCGGCTTTATCTTCGATCTCAATATGTCTCTGATTTACATCGATGACCTTGCAACTAAGGAATTGACATTAATCTTATTTGCAGACGACGGAATGTTTTTAAAGACAAAACTAATGTCAATGCTACCAGACTCACTGAAAAGTTTAAACATTCATGGCCATGGGTACGGTTCGATACAATTGTCACTAAAAGTAAAGGAAACTAGCTAGGCCTCCCTATGTCGTATTTGTTTATATCACCAGATTGTAACTGTATCGCGCATACTGATTGTGTCAACAGAGATTCATTATAACAATATTCCATTGAGTATTTGTTGGTGAAAATTATCACGGAACGGCCAAATTCCACAACCATATTTCGACTGAGAATAATATAGCCTACATCAATAGATACCCTCTGCGAATAGGGTCTAAACAAAATATTGATCCGCAAAATGTGCACTTGATATATCCTCCCGGAAAACACACAAATTATAATGACGCATAAACTGTTCCAAAAAACACAATAAAGGAAACAAACAACGGTATTGATTAACTGGTAGGTCGGTATTAGAATCAACAGGGTGTTTCACAATCAATTCCTTGCCCTATTCAACCTGAAATCTTTCGTGATTACGGAATAACGAAACATATTACTTGGTCCATCCACGCACGTCTCACAGAAAAAAAACTCAGACATTTTCAAGAACATAACGTTTCTAACCAAAAATTATTCAGATATTTTAATGTTGAAGCCGCCGATCCATCGTTTTTATTGACGCACTTGACCGTCGCTTTACCTAGCTACCAGAGTCTTCACGAATATGATAATGTGGATGTATAGTAGCTAAGGCGGGGTCCGCTACTAAGCAATGGACTCGTTAAAATAACCGCATTGTTAAAGACCATCAACAAAGTTGTGACACATCAGCCGGCAGGAACATGTTTGGAGCTGTTTTGTTTCGCTATAAAAAACAGGTTATTCCTGACAGACATGTATACAGTGTCTCAAGTATCAGTGGCTATGAAATATATGATGCTAATAAAATTGAAATTACATTCTTAAATGATGATTTTTGATGAATTTTTCAGGGAGGGGGCTAACTTCTTACAATTCGCATATGGATATATTGAGGGTATTTTTATTCAATATAAATAAATTCAAAATTGAATCCATTTAATTTCAGCTGTGTTTTAATTTTACCCGATTATTACCACATTTATCATGAATCAGATGAATAGAAAAACATCTTGTACAATTAGTCAAATCACACAAAAAATAGTCAATGTTGGTGTACTTTGAACAAAGTACAAACAGTTATACAGCGACTTACAACCAAAATGAAGAGAAGTATTCACTTCTCAATCCAAACACAAGTACGCTGAATACTAAAACACGAATCTGTCACATGTACATGCACGTTTGGTATTTACCGCTATGCTAAAAGAATTTCCCGGAACTTTTGAAATTGGCCACCCAAACTCCAAGTCATAGCTAGGTTTTACAATATACGAATATGTATATTTTGGCATATATATGTCTATTTCGTTATTGTTTCGTTGGCTACGTTTCTGACCATTTTTTACTGTCATTTTTCCAGGTAATAGATCGTGGACCATCCTTCCTCGGACAACTTGCACGCACGTGCGATATTTTCTGGTCACCCTCGTACACGTGTGATGATGAAAGTAAGAAGCAAGGTTGTATTAGGATGTAAATTGGATTCGTGATGTGGTGAAATGTTGACTAAACTCAATAAAGTTTGTGGACGGTGTTAAGAACTTACGGTGGAAAATGTCACGTGCCTCATTGTCCGTCCGTGATAATCTTCAACACTAAACAATATCGAAGAGGTATATCATCTAAAAATGTCACTTGTATATTAGCGAAATACTTCAACACATGTTCAAGTAGGGTGCTAAATCTATAAACAAAAGTGCACGGAAATGTTGATTATGAAACCAACGCGTGGTCTCCCTATTTCCGAGCAATTGCCCCCCAATTCACTAGTTTATCTTTGTAGGACAGTGTAAATCTCTCGAGGACATCTTTACTTAGTTCCGAAGGTCATTAGAGAATATTCCACCACGACCGTTGAACACAACCAGTAATGACACAATAAGACACGTAGGCCTTTAGCTGTGTGTGTCGACATATTTCGACAAACAGAGACCAAGTCATTCACCGCTCACGGCATGAATGGTGTCGATCAACTGTTTCATTCATGGCAGCACCGGAGTATCTTCTCAAGGTGGACCATTTGTTGTTGGGCATTGGAATCCTTATAATGGAGATAAGCTCACGTTCTAATCAAGTTTGGGGGGTGGTAGCCTATGCTGGTTTATTTCCACACAACGTACTCTCTCGCTGTTTCGAGAAAAGAAGGCCGTGAGAACTCTAGAGCTGGTTTCTAAATCACGTAACGATGTATAGAGTTGATAACCCCGCAGGTATGTTAAGTTGTCTGAGGTCTCTTATGTATTATTACATGGAACCAATCATGCGTGTCCGTGAGCACACACGATATCGCCCGGAGCAAAAGAGTAAATAAAGTTAATGGTGTAAGATATCACTTGTAACAAGAGTCAGTGTCGTACCGGAACACTGTATTGTAGTGCAACGGATGGAGTGGTAATAAATTTTGTTCTCCATTTTTCTACCTTATTGTTTTCGTCAAACATTATGGGTGGGGGGGTTATTCATACGCCGACCGTGGGAGGGTTAGAGTCACGCCGTGAATACAGATAACAAATCTCGACCACGTACAGTAGATCTCTAATAATCTTTAATTTATTTTGCTGATCACCATCACAAAAAGGACCACTGACCATCATCAAGAAATTTGTTTGAAGAATTTCAATACACACTGATGTTGACCAAGATCTGGCACCAACATGCGAAGAACCAGAATCTGAACATTTTGTTAGTTAGTTGTAACGTGCACGAATATATAGTACATGTAAATCTACCTAAGAATTCAATGCTCATCATCCCACATTCCCACACAATGTCGAAACACCTGTTACATAATTATCTCCCCTGTAGAAGCGCCTCAGCTAGCTTCCATCGTATACCCTCATAGTTTACCTTTGGAGTTTCTAGTTGCGGTGGTAGACCTCACGGGGTTTCTGTCCTTGCGAGGTTAAATCCCAGACACGGAGTGCTCCTCACCCGAGTGCTAACTCATTGTATTCTCTTGTCCATGTATCTGCCTTGTTTTTCACAGGATAATCCAAGGTATTCCTCCCGCCCGTCCGGAGAGAAGTCATAAGCTAGACTACGTCATCCTGAGAACGATCCGTCGATGTATTATTACACGTGGTTAATGGACAATCCGGCGTGTCCTTCTGGATGGAACTATCGACGGAATCACAACGAAAGGACGGAGTTTCACCACTACTTTCACTCAGTACGAAATTGTATAATATTATTAATCCAGTAGGAAATAGTAGATGACCCTCGAAGACCACAGCTCGTTTCAACACTAAGGAGGACTACAGGTTAATACCAGAAAACTCGCCATTGATAGTAAGGCTATGGCGGGGGGTCGTAGGTCGGGGAGTGGTTGATATAGTTCAGGGTTGGTTGGTTATCATACACCAAGAACCCAGAGGTACACTTGTCGGTCGATCCTTCGTCACAACTGAGGAAGCACGGGGCCTCGCCTACAACAGGGTGGAGTATACCATACTCTTAAGGTCTTATTGTCCTACCGAGGGGCTATGCCGGGCTAAGATATAGGGTGTGTGCTAGGCGTGCAACGAGTCGACCTGTCGCGATAGATAAAAAAGAGAGAAGTGTATTTTGGGTGACGCCCCATTCCGAATACGTATGATGAATGGTTGTATGATATTCTTATTCTCTGCCGTGTGCCCGGTAGAGGGTGTGTATACCTGTGTGCGTACTTTGGAAAGAATGAAGTGAAACACCAGTGCTATGTGTGGTTGAAGAAGAAGAAGAAAAAAATGTTTTGATTCATACTATTCTCATGATTCCATGTCGAAGTAGGGCCTGTATCGAATCGTATATAGGCTTTATCTTGGGAGTTGCCCTATTTGTTGTATACACATTAAGATTTTGATAAAGTGTATTTCTCGCGACTAACAATATGAATAAAAATTGCCATGGACTGTACGAAATGAACTTCTTTACACATTGTCCATCACTTGAAAACAGGGATGTGTGATATGTATGTAATTGTATGACGAATGACATATAATGTGTCTAGCCAAACTGGTGGTGATCTACCGTTGACACCCCTCGTACCCCCCGCCCCGCCCCTGCGCATACTCAAAGACGGCCGAGAAGTCATTTCTTTTAGTATACATACAAATTGATTGTTCTTATATACGTCCCGACAACCAACGACAAAAGGCGAATTTCTGATGACATATTTATCCATGTTCGAAATTATATATTCATAACGTAGGCTACCTGGCTACATTGAATAGGTCCAATACATGTCCAGTAGGGACGTTTATATAATATGTATATGTATCTGCGCAAAAGGTGTGGGCTACAGTGGGCAGGACGCTGATTCGTATCCAGTCTACGTCCATAAATCCTAGTCTAAATTTGCTCCCCACCTTTCAACCGAAAAATACCTTTCCTATGTCAGGGCGTTTTCGGTAAGTATACAATGCATTAGAGCACCGGGTGTTGGGCAGGAATGTTCGATCTTTGGGACTGGTTCAACTTTATCGCTAAGAAACATTCTTTAACGTACCTCCTCAAACTTCGAATACTTTTGCTAATTCAATAAAGAATGAAACCTTTTAATTGCTCGAAGGCTCAAACCCCGATATCCATAATTCAATAGTTTTCATTGCATGGGTGCTACGGTGTATTAGCCTTTGCATTGAATGTCAGCTGTAAACCTCCGCCAGAAAAATAGTGGTAGCGACTATAAGTGGTAGGATCAACCTGATATCACCAAGAGACCATATTTTGAAAATGACAATAATAAACCTGAAGTACAACACTTTTGGAAATCCTACCAAACATTTACAGCCGTAGCAATTGAACATCGTATAGCAAACTCCGCCAAGCCGTGATGTCAGCATATTCAAAGTTGACTCCCTAAAACCTGCATGATGGGTCCTGCATTCATGCAGTCATAGCACGGAATCTATCAAGACCATAAATATCTGGACATAAACACCCCTGATGCATAATTTAACGAGGATTTCACAGCTGAAATCCGCTCCTCTCTACGACGAAAAATTCTCATATACAAGCCCGATAGAGATTAAACACCATTATATTCAAATATATTGTTGTTCAGGTCTGAATCATATTTGGTTTTATGGTATTATAAACTCCAGACATTACCACACATCGCACAATGACTGATGTTTTGGACCCTCCCTCAATGAATATTACCCATTCAAATATGGTAAGGGAGGTATGTTTGGAGGACTTATACCGCACCAAGTTAGTTGAAAACAGATAAAACTCCCACCGGTATCAAATGCATTTATTTATAAATATTGTTAAAATTTCTTGTAATGAGAAAATAAACAACAAAAAATACAGTTTGAATTCTCGAGTGCGAAGACATTATGTTGATCGTGAACCCCAATAAACCCACCAAGGATGGTTTCGGATACAGTGGCATGATATAATGGTGATATGCCTCATTGCCCAGAACAGGAGATTTTCCATATTCTTAAGTTGTACTAGAAAAAGAAATCGAGGACTACATGTATATATTTTAATATGAGGTGAATACAATGATTGTTGAATTATTACAAACACACCCTCCTTTGTGGATGTCAATCCTTCGTTAGAAATGAATACACGCCTAGCCGACGGCTTGACAAGATTCAAGACCATGCATTTGTACAACTGATGTATGGCAATCACCAAATCATGGTGTTCGATGTCAATAATGAATATATATACCAAAAAGTATTACCTTTTTCATTCCTCTACGTATTGCAGCTAGTAGTTCCATGTATATGGTATTATGGTAGTACAAATATAGTTTAAATTAAAGCAGGTGTGATAAGTGGCAATTTGCTCACGATGAAAAGACGTAATCTTGGATGTCACGATGAGACAGTGAATGATGCATTTTCTGAAAAATTATTCGTATAAATCCTCATAGAAAACCACAATCTGTTATACTTACATATAATTTCGCTTGATTCCAAATTACCTATTTATATCATATATCGTCCTTGTTTTCTAGAACAATTGTCAAAGAAATTCGGGGGAGAGTTCACTTCCACCAAAGACTTTCGGATACAGGAATGCTCACTGACTTCTCGGATGATCAACAATGCAGGAAACCTATGCGCTGGATGGCACGAATTGATGATGATGAAAGATTTCGAAGCCAGTTTGTAATAAATAAAGATTCAATGATAAGTATGTGTTCAGTTTTTATTGGGCGTGGATACGTCTTCAACTTAATGAGTTGATTATGTCACAGTTTACATGTACGCGGTCGCATGTATTTTTTAGCTAACTATTTAACATGTTGATCGCTCAATTAGGGAGCGGTTTGGTATTACACATAAACATTACACCTTTAGCAATGTTTAGTACACTTGACATATTTGAACATTACTGAAGTTATTTCGGTATGTCACATTATGTCTTATATAAGCACAAATGGGTACCGACATTGTACTAGGGTACTCTGATCCTTGCATTACGTACATACAGAATTATTCATGACAATAGGTAAGACTACTGTGGGTGAATTTCGCCTAAACAAGGAGAAAACACATGAAGAGATATACAGACAACTGACCCGACCCCTCGAGGGAAAAAGAAAGAAACAAAGCACACACCCTTTGTACAGCATGTTATTATCTGAAATAGTTAGAATGATATATGATCGGTATATGAAAATATAAATATTACTTATATCCCAGCCAAGGATAGGATTAGCTTTCGAATCCACATAATAAATTTCATTTATTTTGGAAAACTCGATGAAGATCAAACTCATTATTGATATATAGTGTTGATCAGAATCATGTTTGGTTTTAGGTACCAGAAACTTCAGCCATTAACGTAAATTCCACAATGCCTGATGTTTCGGATCCAAACTCAATAAATAGTATCCATTTAAATTTCTTGTGATGTGTGTTTGGCAACACTATACAACCCTAAGTTTGGTGCTTTCAGTGCAAATTTAAATACCTATTGAATGTGTTTATTTGAACGTAGTGTTAAACTTCTTTGTGATGAGGAAATGAAGATTTTATATAAACTAAAAGTGTGAATCCTCCATTGCAAAGACAATAATTTGATCAGGAACCCCAATAACACCCATTTAGAACAGTTTTGTACGGAAGACAGCATTACATTATGTATGATGGTACTATGTCACAAGAAGATGTTCCATATTCTTTAGTCGTGTCAGAAAAAACACACACTAATGGACTACATGTATACATATGTGTATGGGTGAATATAATAACTCCCAATGTTTTAAAAACACGCCCTCTTTTGTACATGTCAATCCGTCGTTGGAAGCCACTACACGTCTTGCTGCAGGCTTGAAAAAAAGCTGAAAACCAGGCGTCGACCGATCGATGACGATCAGCAGATCATGGTGTTCAAAATTAACAATGAATATATGGACACGAAATTTTCTATTTGTTAGTATAGGTATTGCAACTTGGTAGTGTCAAAGTCGAATTATAGTATAAAAGTAGGTGTGATCAGTAGTATATCACTCGTAACGCGAAGACGCAATATTCTAATATTACCGTAATACATGTTTTAAATTATGCATTCTTCGAAAGTTCAAAGATTTATCCATCTAAGAATATCAGCATTTTTCATTTGATTCGTATTCAACTATCTTCTGTATATTATTTGTCTTCGTTATTATGCTGTACAATTGTTCAAGAGAATTGAGTGAGATTTCACTTCCATCAATACCTACTCTCGACTGGATGGCTAGAATCAGAGTCAATGGCTATAGACGTAGAATCAATATCCAGTGTTAAGTATTCCAAGCGAACAAAACAGGGTCCGTTATCCAATCTCATAGTCCGGGGACAGAAAGTCATAGCAGGTATACGAAGTGAGAAGAAACAAAAATGACAGTGAAACCATGAACCCACAAAAATGGCCATTAGGAGGTGAATCCAGGTGTTCAGGAAAGAGTGAGTCTTTCCTGCCCCACTAGTCTTACACCGGAAAGATAGCGATAGAAGACTTACAAGTCTGCTAATTAAAATGATGATTGGAAGCTTTCGAAGCAAGCTCACATAAAATACACATTAAATGGTATGTATCGTCACAAAACCAGTACAACCAGGTGCTCGTAGAAGAACCGTTCGTAATGAACGTTTGTCAAAGAACCGATCGCAGAGGAGCCGTTTGTCTGTTGTATGGACTACTACAAATTTAACAATAAGCCAATGTGTCAATTAGTTAGAAAGATGGGACCGTTGGGACCTTAGTAACTAAGTTGAAGTCTGAATCCTCGGATGTGTCTGTAAAGACACCCTGAACCCCAAAACCCTTACCGTTTAGGTCAAGGTAATCGTTTTGGATAGAATGACAGGATGTATAATGGTATAATGGTAACCACGGTTATCAAGTTCAGAAGATGTTCTACATAGTCGCATTAGAAAAGGAACACTAATGGACTACATGTATACGTTTCAATATGAGGTGAATATAATCATGATAATAGCTCCCAATGTTTTTAAAGTATTACGAACACGCCCTCTTCTGTAGCTGCATCTTTCGTGGTTTGTGTGACTGATGTCACGGTGTTCGAAATCAACAACCAATAGATCAACGCGAAGAATTATTCTTGTGGTTTCGTATTCAAATTAGTATATGCTAGTACAACTATAGTATAACAGCAGGTGTGGTCTATAACAAATTACCTGTGACAAGAAGACGTAATATTTTGATATCACATTAATGCGTGTAGTGTTTTGCATTTACTTAGTACTGGGAGTCAGTGTTATTCGTCTAAGAACACCACTATTTGTCAATACACTTTCGTTTCATCCAAGTTCAACTATTTGTATTATGTATGTTACTTGTTTGGCACAGAAATTGTCAAATCATTATTTTGGGGACTTTTTGCTTCCATCAATAACAACAGTTGACTGTATGGCTAGAATCAGATGATAGGAATGCACGGTCACTTGGGACATAAAATATAAACATACTATATACGACTTAGGAAGTGTTCATTGGAATCCAGAAGGGTTCGTTGAAATACTAAAAGAAACAAAATGAGTGAAACGACGCACTGAATAACATGGAATAATGATTCATTCAAAACATGATGAAGGGTTTCGAAGCAATTTTATAATACAAAATATCAAGTGATATGTCTGTGTCAATTTTTTAAGGTGTGCTCGAGCAATCAAATCAATGGGCTGATTATGTCCTACTTTACATGTGCCTGGGCGTTGTTATTTTCGGCTAACTTTTGATCTGCGCACTCTCAAGAAGGGAGGGGTTCGGTAATGCCATGAAAATTACACGTCCAGGTGAAACAAATTTATTTGAATCCCACTCAATTCGATGGGTCAAAATTTTCGATTGACGATAGGAGGAAATCCATGGACTGCAGCTTTGACCGGATGTCAGTATCTCACAAAGTTAGAAAGAATAGACAGTTCGTATATAAATATCATCGTAACATGTATCTTATTCATACTAGATAGTATTAGGTTTCAAATCCAAATATTCCATATATGTTGAAAGCTCGATAGAGATTTAAAACGTTCATATTAAAATCATTCAATTAGCATGGCCATTGGCCGTAATATACATCCCGCAATACCTTGTGTTTCCGACCCTGTTTCAATAAATAGTGTCCATACGAATGTGGCGAGAAAAAAATAAATTATCCATGATTGAGAAAAAAAATACTTAGAGAATGATTATCCGGTGTACTCGATTCCTCGGTACTCTCGTATACAAATGTATACGAATGTGCACAATATTGAACAATAAGGGCAGGACACATAGAAATACAATGCATACAAATGGTTTGTAATCATATACAAAGGCCAAAAAGAATTTGCTATTCAATGAATCACTGATATAGATACAGCTACAATACTCGAGTAACAGGGCTGAAAGCCTCGATCCAAATTATGTTGTACAAACTATACATCGTGAATTATGTATTATCACAACTGGAAATATGCTGGACAAAAATATAAACGCCCGATATCGACAACTAGAGAAGCTTGTTAGTGCCATCCATTTTTAGGTTACCGGACCTATGGTCCGATAACCTATTGGCATGGCGTTGCGTCCGTCGTCTGTCGTCCGTCGTCCGTCGTCGTCGTCGTCGTCGTCGTCCACATTTTTATCTTTTTTGTTTACGGGCGAATTCTTCTGAAATTTTGCACAAAAATACTTAAAAATAAATATTTTGGACTTTGGTGGCCATTTTCTCAAAATCTGTTCAGTAACTTTTTTTCTTTTTGATACATAACACTCCTCATATGTACCCCTATGATGTCTGTAAATTTCGTTGCGCTTGAATCGCTCGAAGTGGGCCATTTTGGCCCAAACTCGGCCCAAATGGGACTTTCCCATGTTAAATTCTCCTATGCTTTATAATGGGACACATTATGCCAAATATCTCACTTAATATTGAGATTAGAGACTAGGAATCAATTGTGGACATATAGGAAATGATATATGCTGAATATCCTCGTGACCTTGAATTTGACCTCTGACCTCAATTCAAGGTCAGAGCTTAAAATGGCTGATAGCTCGCTTATTATCGACTCTACAGCTTAGGAATCAATTGTGGACATATAGGAAATGATATATGCTGAATATTCTGATGACCTTGAATTTGACCTTTGACCCCATTTTCAAGTTCATGGGACAAAATGGCTAATATCTCGCTTGTTATCGACTTTACAGCTTAGGAATCAGTTATGAACTTATAGGAAATGATATATGCAGATTATTGTCATGACCTTGAAGTTGACCTTTGACCTCATTTTCAAGGTCACAGGACAAAATGGCTAATATCTCACTTATTATCGACTCTACAGCTTAGGAATCAATTGTGGACATATAGGAAATGATATATGCTGAATATTCTGATGACCTTGAATTTGACCTTTGACCGCATTTTCAAGGTCATAGGACAAAATGGCTAATATCTCGCTTGTTATCGACTTTACAGCTTAGGAATCAGTTATGAACATATAAGAAAAGATATATGCAGATTATTGTCATGACCTTGAATTTGACCTTTGACCTCATTTTCATGGTCACAGGACAAAATGTCTAATATCTCACTTATTATCGATTTTACAGCTTAGGAATCAATTGTGGACATATAGGAAATGATATATGCTGAATATTCTGATGACCTTGAATTTGACCTTTGACCCCATTTTCAAGTTCATGGGACAAAATTGCTAATATCTCGCTTGTTATCGACTTTACAGCTTAGGAATCAGTTTTGAACATATAGGAAATGATATATGCAGATTATTGTCATGACCTTGAAGTTGACCTTTGACTCGAGTAACAGGGCTGAAAGCCTCGATCCAAAATATGTTGTACAAACTATACATCGTGTATTATGTATTATCACAACTGGAAATATGCTGGACAAAAATATAAACGCCCGATATCGACAACTAGAGAAGCTTGTTAGTGCCATCCATTTTTAGGTTACCGGACCTATGGTCCGATAACCTATTGGCATGGCGTTGCGTCCGTCGTCTGTCGTCCGTCGTCCGTCGTCGTCGTCGTCGTCGTCCACATTTTTATCTTTTTTGTTTACGGGCGAATTCTTCTGAAATTTTGCACAAAAATACTTTAAAATAATTCAGGAAGGAGATATTTTTTAGTTTTTTGATTTTCACATTTTTTCAAAATGGCGGCCGTTTTCGACGAAAAATGCCTGATTTTGGACTTTGGTGGCCATTTTCTCAAAATCTGTTCAGTAACTTTTTTTCTTTTTGATACATAACACTCCTCATATGTACCCCTATGATGTCTGTAAATTTCGTTGCGCTTGAATCGCTCGAAGTGGGCCATTTTGGCCCAAACTCGGCCCAATCGGGACTTTCCCATGTTAAATTCTCCTATGCTTTATAATGGGACACATTATGCCTAATATCTCACTTAATATTGAGATTAGAGACTAGGAATCAATTGTGGACATATAGGAAATGATATATGCTGAATATCCTCGTGACCTTGAATTTGACCTCTGACCTCAATTCAAGGTCAGAGCTTAAAATGGCTGATAGCTCGCTTATTATCGACTCTACAGCTTAGGAATCAATTGTGGACATATAGGAAATGATATATGCTGAATATTCTGATGACCTTGAATTTGACCTTTGACCCCATTTTCAAGTACATGGGACAAAATGGCTAATATCTCGCTTGTTATCGACTTTACAGCTTAGGAATCAGTTATGAACATATAGGAAATGATATATGCAGATTATTGTCATGACCTTGAAGTTGACCTTTGACCTCATTTTCAAGGTCACAGGACAAAATGGCTAATATCTCACTTATTATCGACTCTACAGCTTAGGAATCAATTGTGGACATATAGGAAATGATATATGCTGAATATTCTGATGACCTTGAATTTGACCTTTGACCGCATTTTCAAGGTCATAGGACAAAATGGCTAATATCTCGCTTGTTATCGACTTTACAGCTTAGGAATCAGTTATGAACATATAAGAAAAGATATATGCAGATTATTGTCATGACCTTGAATTTGACCTTTGACCTCATTTTCAAGGTCACAGGACAAAATGTCTAATATCTCACTTATTATCGATTTTACAGCTTAGGAATCAATTGTGGACATGTAGGAAATGATATATGCTGAATATTTTCGGACCTTGAATTTGACCTCTGACCTCATTTTCAAGGTCCAAGGACAAACTGGCTGATATCTTGCTCCTCTATTGACTGTATGGCTTGGGAATCAATTGTGGACATGATATAGAAAATGATATACACTGAATATTTTGATGACCTTGAATTTGACCTTTGCCCCTTCATTTTCAAGGCCACAGCACAAAATTGCTAATATCTCGCTGAATATTGAATTTACAGCTTAGCAATCAACTGTGGACATGATATATGCTTAATGTTATATATGCTGAATATTCTCTTGACCTTGAATTCAACCAGTGACCTGGCTAACATCTAAAATATTAAACATTGTCCGGTAACCTATCTTCGCCCCTTGGCCTAATTTTTTTATTCAGTTAATTTTTCTTTCTAAATCTTGGGGATGTCCCAATAATTAGAACTGGGAAAAATTATTGAAGCTGGGAATAAATTATATATTCCGGAAAAAAACTATTAAAACCGGGGGAAAAAAATTAATAAACCCGTGAAATAACTATTCAAACCGGGAATAAATTATTCAAACCAAGAAATAATTATTTAAAGACGCAGTAGCATGCCGATGAAAGTGCTTTTCATTTACTCTATTATGAATAGTTTTCCATAAATTGGAACGAATTTTACAATTACAAGCAATGGGTTTAGAGATATTGAACCAAATAGGCACTCCTTCCGTAAATTGCCGAAGATTTCGATCCTGATTTTAGTGTGGGTCACGTGGTTTGTGACGTCAGTTGAGGCAGGCCTGAAAGTACATGTAGCCAGCAAGATAAACTACATGTCGCATATTCATTCCCCTGATGTATGTTTGATAATTCAAGTGAAGGGGTGAGATGGCAGAAATACGGCATTTCCTGTCTTGATATTTAGAATCAGAACTATTTATTCACCCAGAACGGAGGTTTGTTGAACTGGAAGATGTCCAGTATTTGCTGGTTTTCGCGTGTTTTCTGTTGAATCGCATGCATTTTGAAGTGATTTTCCCTTCTTTGAGCTGAAACCCAAATTACGTATTTTACGTTTTTGGCGAGCCATCAAAGCACATTCTGCCTCAACTGACGTCACGATTACGGAAATTGCCGAAGCAATTTCTTCCATCGGCTGAAGAAGACGATCGTAATACTGGCCCAATATACTCCATTATATGTCGCTGTTATTAGTTACCAATTAACGCGAACACCTTTTTCATCACCAAATGTCCACAATGTCTTTTTATGTGAACAGGAATAAAATCCTATAATGCTACCTTGCTACTATGACTTTATACCGGAAAAAAAGGCTACTTAAACCTGAAAAAAATAGTTTGTTCCTGGTTTTAATAATTAATTCCCGATTTAATAATTTTTTAATTTTTTTAATTGCTGGGGAATTCCCAAGAATTAGAAAAAAATAATTAAATTCTAAAACGTTGGATGGCACTAACAAGCTGCCGTGCACAACAAACGCTATTCGACATATATTTTGTTTATATTTTGGTTCAGTATAAATCATGCCATTGTTAATCATTGCTGATGGTATCAAAGAATACTTCTACACACATGCTTACTTGCATCGATATGTAAATTCTATTGCGACTTTCAATGTGAAATTTTGGCGAATTTGAGGCTGCAGTGAAACGTTTTAGTGTTCTCTAGTGTTGTAGACATCTACTCTTCACTTTCGCAGAGAAAACCATCAACCGATTATGGCACTTTGAAGAACTGTAGTTCGAGAGAAAACACCATCTTCGGTTTCACTGAACTTGGGTACAACAACAGAGAATAGTATCTGGATGAAAAATACAATACACGCTATACAATTCTGCATGCTTCAACCATAACTATCCCAATGATCCGATCGTGATTATAGTAGAAACTTTAACGATGGTTGAGCTTAACAAAGTCCGTGATCTAATCTCAAAGCCCCCTACATGTGCATGTCACACAGTCTGTATGTGCCTGATGTCGCGGGTGCGTTTTGGGGATAAATTAATTGGTCGGCATTTATTTCCATCCCAAAATGTTCTTTCTTAGGTTTTCTAGTGTTATCATTGAGATCTTGTTGTATTCCGGTAATAGATTGATACTCAGACTCAGTGTCAGGCATACTCAGGCAAATGCTACATAATGAACCCTCATATATGAGGCTTAGACTAATTTGCACTCCGCGCGAGCGCGGTGCGCGGCGCGGCGCGCGGCGCGGCGCGCACGTATTTTATATTTTAGTCGGTGTTCGTGCTAAAATTATTGTGTTACTCAGAGAGATGTCATCACTGTTTTAACAGCATTAATTGCAGTGTTACAGCATTGTGGTAAACAATTCTAGTAGTAAACAGTTCTAGGGGTAAACAAGTTTAGCGCTCTCAAAACCTACAAAAATAGTAAGACACACTGCCCTTCATTGACAAATAGGGAGGACGAGAAAGGCCTGATGGATAAATATGACATCACGATTAACCAATGACAAAAAACAAAGGAATAAAAATAGAAACACTAACATCTACATTCTGAATGAACTCCACATTGAGCAAATCCATATTGAGCGTTTGTTTGGTAATTTTGGATTTAGTGTAGACTATTTGGCTTGCTTCTAAACTTCGAATATATTGTCCTATAAATTTGTCGTCGGTGTTTAATGCAATAACAGGAACTCCATCAGCGCGGGCGGATCGAAGCCATTTCTTTACAATGCACGTAGGCTAAATTAAATATTAGGCCTACTTCCCTCCCTTCTGGAACAAACTAGCGCGCCGTGCCATATTTAACGCGGCGCGCGGCGCGGCGCGCTGGCGCGGAGTGCAAATTAGTCCAAGCCCATATATGACCATCACGAGGGAAAATTGGGTGATCAGTTAAGAGTGAGCATTTCTTATCCCACATGTGGCACCCGTCATGAATAAAAGAAATAATATGCAAACAAGTCCTGCTGCATACTTGTCACAGGACTCGTAGGATGTACCTGTCAACCAGATTGTGACGACGTCCGTAGAATTTCTCGCATGCAGCCATTGGTCTTGGTATATCATATCCTTGTCGCAGTTAAGAGAGACGTTAACTGGGAACTTCGGTCAACAAAGTCCCCATATCTGCAACTAGCTCTGGAATAGCGTATAAGTTGTGGGAAAAACATTTCAAATGTTGGCGACATAGACTATAGAAATAGACTATAGAAAAAAGTTACCGGAAAATATATGTTTTTCAGTTTAAATATTATCCATTTTATCTCGTGACCTTGAAAATAAGGTCACAGGTCAAAATCAACCTCACGAGAATATTCAGCATATAAAGATATATGAGCAATTTTGTCCAGTGACCTTGCAAAATGAAGTCAAAATTCAAATAAAAGGCCATTAGAATATTTCACATATATCATTTCCTGTATGTCCACAATGATTCCCAAGCTGTAGAGTCGATAATCATGATAATAAGCGAGATATTAGCCATTTCGTGCTCTGACTTTAAAAATGAGGTAAAAGATCAAATTCAAGGTCACGAGAATATTCAACATTTATCATTTCCTATATGTCCACGATTGGTTCCTAGTCTCTAATGTCAATAATAAGTGAGATATTAGCAATAATGTGTCATAGAAGTTAACATGGGAAAGTCCCATTTGGGATCCGTCAACAAAATGAAAATGGCCGCCACACGCAGAACAGCGATTCAAGGGCAACGAAACATATACACGTCACAGAGGTATATGAGGGGAATTTTTCAAACAAAAATCTCAAACCTGTCTGAACAGTTTTTTAGATAATGGCCGCCAAAATCAGAAATTGGCTGTTTTTCGTTGAAAATGGCCGCCATTTTGAAAAAAAAAATGGAGAAAAAAAGCACAAGGGCTGAGAAAGGTTACCGTTCAATATATATTTTACATATTAGCCTTTTGTCCTGTGACCTTGAAAATAAGGTCATTGGTGAATTCAAGGTCATGAGAATATTCAGCATATATAATTTCCTCTATGATCGCAAATGATTCCTAAGCTGTAAAGTCGATAATAAGCGAGATATTAGTCATTTTGTTTTCTGACCTTGAAAATGAGGGCAAAGGTCAAATTCACGATCACCAAAATATTCAGCATATATCATTTTCTATATGTTCACTATCGATTCCTAAGCTGTGAAGTCGATAATAAGCGAGATATCAGCCATTTTGTTCTCTGAAATTGAAAATGAGGTCAAAGGTCAAACTTAACATGCTTAAGGTCACCAAAATATTCAGCATATATCATTTCCTATATGTTCACTATGGATTCCTAAGCTGTAAAGTCGACAATGAGCGGAATATTAGCCATTTTGTTCTCTGAAATTGAAAATGAGGTCAAAGGCCAAACTTAAGGTCACCAAAATATTCAGCATATATCATTTCCTATATGTTCACTATGGATTCCTAAGCTGTAAAGTCGATAATGAGCGAGATATTAGCCATTTTGTTCTCTGACCTTGAAAATAAAGTCAAGGTCAAGTTCAAGGTCATCAGAAAATTTGACGTATATCATTTTCTATATGTCTACAATTGGTTCCCAAGCTATAAAGTCAATAGAGAAGCCGGATATTAGCCATTTTGTCATTTGACCTTGAAAATGAGGTCAAAGGTCAAATTCAAGGTCATGGCAATATTCAGCATATATCATCTTTTAGGTCAAATTCAAGGTCACGAGAATAATCTGTATATATCATTTC
Source organism: Terebella lapidaria (assembly GCA_949152475.1). Taxonomy (NCBI): domain Eukaryota; kingdom Metazoa; phylum Annelida; class Polychaeta; order Terebellida; family Terebellidae; genus Terebella; species Terebella lapidaria. The sequence goes on from OX424567.1 coordinate 9,194,165, forward strand.
CTATATGTTCATAATTGATTCCTAAGCTGTAAAATTGATAATACGCTTGATAGTAGCCATTTTGTCCTGTTACTTTGGAAATTAGGTCAAATTCAAGGTCACGATAATATTCATAATATATCATTTCCTATTGTTGACAATTGATTCCTAAGCTGTAAAGTCGATAATAAGCGAGATATTAGCCATTTTGTCCTGCGATCTTGAAAATGAGGTCAAAGGTCAAATTCAAGGTCATGAGACTATTCAGCATATATAATTTCCTATATGTCCACAATTGATTCCTAATCTCTAATTTCAATATTAAGTGAGATATTTGGAAAAATGTACCCCATTATAAAGCACAGGAGAATTTAACAAGGGGAAGTCCCATTTGGGCCGAGTTTGGGCTTAAAATGGCCCACTTCGAGCGATTCAAGGGTAACGAAACTTATACATGTCACAGGGGAACATATGGGGGTGTTATGCATCAATAAGAAAAAAATACTGAACAGATTTTGAGAAAATGGCCGCCAAAGTCCAAAATTGACCGTTTTTTAACGAAAACGGCCGCCATTTTGAAAAAAAAATCCGTAAAATAAAAAACACAAGAAAATACCTCCTTCTCGATATATTTTTAGGCATTTTTGTGCACAATTTTAGAAAAATCCGATCGTAAACTTTAAAGATAAATTGTTCACGGACGGACGATGGACGGACGTGCGAACGGATGGGCGTTACGGGCGGACCCAATGTTGAATTTCCTATCTTAACTTTCCCCGTAAGTCCTGAAAAATCCCCGTAAAACCGCACTTTTGGCTTGAACCATGGTTATGGGCCGTTTTCAGCTTTATTCCCCCTAAGAAATCCCCGTAAACCCTTCTGGTATGCCCGGACGGACGTGCGAACGGATGGGCGTTACGGGCGGACTCAATGTTAAATTTCCTATCTTAACTTTCCCCGTAATCCCCGTAAAACCAGCCTTTTGGCTTAAACCATGGTTAGGGGCATTTTCAGCTTTATTCCCCCTAAGCTTTTACCGTAAACCCTTCCGGTATAGCCGGACGGACGGACGGACGGACGACGGACGCAACGCCATGGCGATAGGTTACCATAGGTACGGACCATAGGTACGGTAACCTAGAAACTAAAAAATACCCCCTTTTAAAGATTATTTTCAGGTATTTTTGTGCAAAATTTCAGAGAGATGTGACTTTCGACTGTGACTTTTAAAGATAAAAATGTGGACCGACGAACGGACGCCGACAACGACGACGGACGACGGCGCAACGCCATGCCAATAGGTTATCGGACCATAGGTCCGGTAACCTAATATTAAATCATCACGATTATCATATAATCTACTTGATTTATATAATAATCAGTTTAGAATCTTTATCAATCTCCAACTGTATATCTGAATAGTTGAAAAATTAATTGGCTTCCAAATAATCACATTAATATATGAATTCGATTTGGTCGCGTTCATCTCGAAATTTTCCAATATAACTTCCTGACGACAGAACTTTTCTGGCCTAGTGTATATTCATTTTTTCATGTATTCAAGACTAAGTGTATGAAAAATATCGTCGTTACCAAGCCAAATCTATTCTAGCGATCAGAAATAATTTCCTCACGAAACAATGCATTGGTATTTCGTGAATCCCAAATGGCTGGTCAAATTCCAAGATGGGCAGGAGGTTTTCAGTTACCATTAGCATACACAAAACAACCTAGCATTATGAAATATGCTCCACCTTTCACATCTTGTGGCGTAACACTTCGCCTAAGAATGGCGTATAAAAATTGACTGCCAAAAATAACATGGACTTTCATAATAACACTGAAATGAGAAATTAATATTCAACAATTGGAGTTTGATAAAATTGATCGCTATGAAACATAGAAGTTTCGTATGAGTTCTGAATGGGGGAATATATGACGGCTTTGATATCTTTGAGATGTTAAGATTATAGAAGTATAACGTGTCTTCTAATGTTTAGTTAAATTCGATGTTGGTTCAATTAGTTAAATTGCCAGTTTTCAAGCAGGTGATTAAAAAGGTTATTGCAGTAATTTGGTGAAATGATACATTAAACGTTTTCACGCAGGATCGAGCAATACTGTGTCTTCAATTGAAAAAAAATGTCATCAACAAAGGACATTAAACATATATTCGGACAAGTTGGACATAAAGTTGTTCAAAATATGAATATGCGAGCATACATACGCCAGCCTGGTAGGTCAAGTGTACGCCTTTCGTCGTATATCAACGGTTTGAGAAAATTTGCAATCTTTACAGGTACACGAGTGCGAGTATCAAGTTTTATTCGCTATTCACAAATATATCACACAACCCTTTAATAAATTAAGATACGTACACATGCGCAGCTACTTGGGGGTCTGTCGCAATGCCCCGTGGCTTTTTTTCAAAACATAATACAAACATACATTACAGATATGTATTCATTTTGTAATAAATGACACGCCACGTTTTCGTTACAAGTATTCAACTAACCATGCATGGATGCAATCGCGTCAAATGCGAAAAAGAATCGTGATATGTAATTTTGTGTTATGTGTGTGTTATTGTATCGGTACACTCCCTAGATACCAACACAGAACCAGGATGTAACATCTAATGTATTTCAAATACACTCTATATGCATATACATTAATGAATAAAAATTGATGCTGCCAAGCCCAACTAAGCCCTGGGCGTAATAGATATTTATATCGTTGGGGCTGGAAAGAAAAGTTAAACATGCCAATAAGTTATACATGTGAAGTATCAACTATAACACCAAACACAATAAACTCAGTGATATTTTGGCTCGTAATTAAGTACATCTGGATGTACTCGTCATATCGGATTTTTTTTTTGTATGTGGGGTATGGACATGCTCGTGTTCAATTCTACACCAATATCATTTCGGCTTTTGTTTTTGTTATCATCAAAATCTTAACTGTTGTATAATACAAGAGATCGAGGGCATGCTAGAATTGGTTTCTACAATTAGTCGCACGCTAGGCCTAGGAATTTGTACATATATATGAAGGCCTGTTTCAAGCCAAATATTCACGAGATATAGGCTGTACTGATATATTGTTTGGAACATTTGATTTTTGGCCAGCGTGTCGCGCTGGTCTTCTAAGTTTGGGTAAAAACAGACCCACGGAGGGTAGGTATGAGTGGGCCGGACCTGCTATCAGTTGTTAACTATAGTAATCTCAACAAAAGGATCACAGCACTTTCAAAAATAATATTTCTGATTGTTTCTATGACGTTTTACATGTTAAACATACGCATACAGTAGCGCAACAAAAATATTGAGTTAAATTTTTGATGTTGGCAGAACAATTACGAAAGGTTGTCAACTTTTATAGTTTACGATATAAAAGTGTTAAATCGTGATGAAATATATTTTTTTACACCCAAATAGACATATAAACTATCAATTTGATCCGAAACATTGGGCAACTTCAAAACCATTGAGTTTCTGTGCTCGGATATACATCTATAGATATGTTCTTCTTCGTTTATTATATGGAGAATAATGAGCAATTTAATCCAATAAATTAAGGTTATTAATCACATAAACTTTCCCATCCCAACATATTTCCGCTGGCCACAAAAATAATTATCTGTACTATAGATTACTTGTGAATATATATATATGCATGCCATTATTTTATACAGTGTTGTGTATTTGTATAGTTATTGCTGTATCCATCGATACATGTATATTGACTTTTATGCCATATATATATGTATGTGCTGTGCAGTGTAGAAAACTTTCCAATTGAAGAATCAAATGAAACGGGATTTATCAGTTTTATTGTGGAACATATCACATACAAATCCGTAAGTAGTTCATTCAGCATTCACCACGCAGTATTCATGTATCATCCTGGTTCTTGTCCCGCTTGTATGTCATCTACACCCGCCAGTGTATGACAATATACATTTGAATAGTTACTGTAAAAAAATACATACTACATGAGAATCTACTTTATTGAATATTTTATCGAATTTGCATGCTATATAATTCATTTGATGACCAATTATACATGTGTTGGTCACTCACCGAAACCGATCCTCAGTCCGGTGTAACCAGAGATTTGCCACGTCAGTTGAGTAACTCGAAATGCTTCGGATCACTTGCAGACGTTGAAAGCTCAATACTCACCTGCGATTTCTAACTAATAATTGCTCAATGGAAAGGGTTAGATCAACACAAGTAATATGTTGCGAAACTGATAACAGCGTTGAACGGTCGGAGAGATCCTACAGGAAGCTGTAGAACCTGAAAACACAGTGTTATGAAGGAAGAAACATGCATTCACACCCTCATTCATTCCACAACATACAACACAGTGATCACGTGATGCCGAGCTCGATCATAAACAATACACAAAAGCTAAGATTACCATTGCATGTGAAACCGTCCCCTTCATAACCATCCGGACAGACGCACTGGTTGGTGCCATTTTCTTTTACACAGAAAGCGGTGACGTCACAGCTCACTGGGTAGCAGGACATCTGGGTAGATCCGGGCAAGCAGTGGCAGATCGCGGTACAGTCATCGGTCATCACAACGTCATTGTACTGGAAGTGAGATAATGTAATGTAAATCGTGATATACGAATATAAGAACAACATTAACAACAATTCATTTACTTCAAAAACACTTTAGAAATATTGCAATGATGTTTAAAAAAATTACCACACTATTTTACATGATTCTATTTTTCTCACATATAATTCACATACAATTTGAAATTCTAAATATATTTACTTTGTTTAACAACCGGTGAATCGACCGAATAAAATCACTATATGGTTCACTCAAAATGAAGCATACACGACGCCAAAGCGCATGAAAATATATTATTTCCGTGAATGATATTTTTTTCAAACATAGTTAACCCTAACCTTGTAGAATTCGCCTTGGAAGTCACAGCCACACGTGTCATTTGCCGATACACACTGCTCCCCGTCCCAGACGTCCCCGACCTTACAGAAGCAGCCCTCCTCACAGGGCGCCTCGGGGTCACAGGCCAGACCATCAGGGTCGGCACATGTGCGGTCACAGGGCGGTCCACAGGTGTCGTACACCGTGTTGTTTGTACAGGCCGTACCTGAGGGGAATGGTGGGGAATAGTACAATGTATGTTATTTTGCATAGTGATAGTTCTCTTTGGCGTGTATATTTGGGAGTGTGGTCTTCGAGAACTATTTTCTCGCTGGCAACCATTTGGTACAAAGTGATGGAGCGCTGGAAACGTTATACATTGAACCATAGGAAGGAATTACAGACATAACAATGAAACCAGTTTGTTCGAGAAATAGTTGTGATGAAGGCATGGCTCCAAGTGCAAGTTCCATACTCAAACACTCATTCCATCCTCGCCATGGAGGTACATTATGACGGCTCTGCAGCCCGTCATAATAGGTCTCTACGATACCTGCTAATATTGAGTGACGCCAGTCAAACACGACCACTCACCACAGAAGCCTGGAGACCTCCAGCCGACCAGATCGATTTGGTATTTATCCCAACATAGTTCTACAAGAATTTCGGCCTGGGTACAGCGGTATTCGTCACTGTAGTCCCCTATCAGACACGTATCCACGACACAGGCGTAATACACATTGGATATATCGCTCGGAGAGGCTACATCGAGGCACGCCTGGAGGAGAGATGGTGCAGACACGTGTATGTTATTGTTCAATTCGTAGGATGGCCTCTTACAAACAACTTTCGGACTTGTACTAGAATGTTCATAATTCATGAATCAAATTATTATTCCCCTAAAATACAGTAGTTTGATCTTGTATAAGGATGAAGCATAACTTGCCGACATATAACAGTTGAATATCCATGGAGAACTGAACGAACCAAGTTACACTGGATGACAGCTGTTGGCAAAAGGAAACAACGTGGGATAAAATTCTTAGTTCACCTGGAAACCGGGGTGGTTGGTGAGCGGTTCACAGTGTTGCCTAGCGAGCAATCGGTCTTCCTCCTCGCATGTGGGCACTGGTTTGTCGACGTCATCACACTGGGTCGCACATCGGTAGTCTCCATCATATGCCGTCAGCCAGGAGATCCCGTGTTGGTTCATCATGGTCGCCTGAGAGACGAGAAAACCACGTCGATAGTTAGCATTATTTGCGGAAATGTCTGTTGTGAATAGGAGGTACAATATCAGTCATATAGTGGTGAATCATTACAGGGTTTTGTATGTCAGGTGCATATCTTGACAATGAACAATTACACCGCGCTATACATTACGAGACACAACTCAACATATGCTTCAGTTAGCCACTCATTCACAGGTGAATTTGATCAAGTTGGAAACGTGATCAAAGTGCAGGGCCCGCATTTATCCTGGGAGGAAAAACTTACAATTTGCCCGGCGACCAGAGAATCATCATCTGGACAGGTGTATCCTCCCATGATCCAATCGTCACTGGGATCTCCGTTGTAGTTCCCGCACAGTCCACACATCTTTCCCTTCATTGTCTCGGGCACAAGGACTTCCACTCGCTCTCTGCCGTTCCACCGAATCTCCACTCCATTGGGCAGCGTGGCCATCTGTGACGATTTATCATAACATTCACGTGAATTACGTTTGTGGCCAGCTATACACTATGAGTTGGAGGATTGGTGGATTCCATGCATAAACTTAGAACTGTCTGAAAATATTCTTGCCATGGAGCAAATTACACTTCTACTAAAAACTAGTACATATATTCGATTATGTCTCTACCTCGTTCCTAAAGTCTATAACTGAATCGCACTTGGCAGTCAGTGCGCAGATAACCCCACAAACCTTCACAACTTTAAAACAATCATCGCATCTTTTCATATGCCATTTTTACACCATATAATGTGCACAGGGTAAATTATTTGATGTTGCATGTTTGAACAACTCAAATAATGATGTTGTTATATCCAAAGTACATGGGGAGATCAATATAAATCTAAATACCATGTTCTTTCTGTTTTTCCTAAATTGCAGCCCTCCAATGTTTTTTCTCCGGATGATTTCTACCGGAGAACCATTAACAAAGACGGTTCTCTTTTGTCCCAAAGTCACGTTCTGCAAAAAGAAAACAGATTACACTTCATGTACTTTCATCGGCTTTTATTTCAATTCAGTAAGTGAAGTTTTTTCTGCGTATTACCAAAGGCCCGTGCGTTGGATAAATCAATACAAACATAAGTAGAAAGCACTCAAAGTATTGAAAACGGACCATTCTAAGACTTGGAGCCATTTCTAGATGTTGTTTTATTAATATCATCATGCTATTGCTTCACTATATTCCCTGCCATGCCCCATACCGTGTCCGCAACTTCCACAAAGACCTCCTTCACCCAGGCCACGGGGACTTTTTGTTCCCTGGTCCACTGGTTGACTATGACCTTGAAAGTGGCCTGCTCGTCGCCTGGCAGCCCATCCGTACATCCATCCTGAGCCATCAGATATTGGCAACTGCCCATGAAATCGGTCTTCTTGCCATCGAAGGATAAGGCATGGGGATCTCCAGCCAGGCGGCATCGGGCATTGGCTGCAAGAGATGGTAGGCATGGTGCAATATGAGTTAGAGACAATGATTTTTCGGTTGATTTTTCCCTTCACTCAATTTAGTAAAGAGTTTTGATGAGTCAAACAAAAGTGAATGGTATTTGCTGGTTTTCATCTTTGGCGGGTGCATATTATAAAACCAAAACAGTTTATTTCATATGAACTTGTCTCAAACGTACAGCATATTTTCCCATTTCAACCAATAACATGTATTCACCCAACCACAATACAGTACAATTTTATATCAATTAGTAAAATTGAAGTGAACAAAAAGAGAACAAAACAAGCAAAGCTCTCGAATAAATTCTTTCAAAGAAAATATTGTTACGTACTGTTCCTTGGACGATCTTTACGACTCCTGTCTTTCCCTGTGAGAACATGGAAAATTATGGGAAGTGAATTGACATTGCATATTTTGGTCACACGTTAATCGAGGTATTCCAGGCTTGTGCTCTCCATTCCCCAAAAAGATCCATTCCCCAAAAATCAACACACACCACATTACATTTTCCATACATGTATGTGATGGCGAATACACTATGGAGTCGAAATTTAAGCCCCAGTCCCACACTCGCTTAAGCCCCAGTCCCACACTCACGAGTACAAGTGGTTCCATCTCCCTCATAACCTGGCGCGCACACGCACTGCTCAGCTCCGAATCGGACTTTACACCTGGTATTCTCCCCAGCACAAAAGTGGTCGGTACAGGTCATCGTGCTTTCCCAGGGCAGACACTCGCATCGCTCGGTACAGTTCGACGAGAGAAACACATCGCCAACCTACAAGTGCACGTGGATGACTGGTTAACGAAGCTGAAATACTGTCCTGGTATGTGATTATGTTGATGGATGCATATTTCTATTGCTTTCGCATTTTCTGATCGCACGGTAACTCATTCTTGACATATAACCGTGTTAAAACGTATTTCAGGATGACGTTTAAATAAAATCAACTGGACGCGTATGATGGTTTTGAAACCCAGAATATCACACTCCTGATAGGGGATGCATCTGGTGGAACGCGACGGGCATCATCCCCGAAACTTTTACCAGATACCGAGTAAAACCCGAGTATAGGAGGGTGATATCTCATTCACAATTTCACTTCCTGCCGCATGTTATTGTATGTGCCAGATGTGTCAGAACACTTCATTCACCGACCTGGTATACTTCGTCATCCATTCTGCATAAACAGTCATCCGCTGGCCTGCATTTCTGACCGTCCCAGATGTACCCATCCAGACAGAAACAGCCTTCCACACATGGGGCATCGTCATTACATTCTCTACCCTTGGGATCTGTACAGGTCGGCTGACAGGACGAGCCACAGCTGTCGTACTGTGAATTCTCTGGACAGGTCATATCTGGGGAGGGTAACAACGTCATCTATGTAAACTAGTGAATTATTGAAGTGGACAGGAGTTTAGCTGGGCGTTTCCCCGCAGGAAAATATGTTTTCAACTTTCCTTCTGGAGACAAAATAAAAACGGATAATGTGAAGAACATGATCTGCTTTCTGTAAAGTGAAAACCCTAAGACAAGGGTTTTATTACAGGCACTCCAAAATATGTCAAAATTGAAAAAGCAACACACCACAGAAATCTGGTGTCCTCCAGCCAGTCATGTCGACTTGGTACTGATCCCAACAGAGCTCCACGTACAGTTCCGCCTGGGAACACTGGAATTCATCACTGAGGTCCCCGGTCAGACATGCGTCCATGACACAGGCATCGTAAACACTGTTGATGTCATCATTGGACGCCACCTGCACACATTCCTGTTGGTAGGATTCAACGGTAGGCCCATAATTATTATTTGTGCTGTGTATGCAGGAGAATGAGACTTTTTTCTAGGATTTGTTTCCAGGACTTTGAGCATGGCATATCATAAATCGTTTGAGACCATTCAATATCAGGTCAGATTAACTATCACCGTCATTACTGTCCATGTCTTAAATAGTAAAATGTGATCAAGTATCAATATCAAAGTATGACTTCACCGTAAAACGTTGTTTGATGGCGGAGCACAAAGTCTGGGCTTGTAGCAAGTCGTCTCCCTCACAGCTTGGCTCCGGAAAATCCAGCTCATCACACTGAGTCTCACAGCGTTCATCACTATCGAGCGCAGTCGTCCACGAGGTACCAAACCGGTTTGCATCGAGTGCCTGTGGGAGACGCTCTCTAAGTAAAGTTTTTGCTTTGATTGTTCATCACACATGTATTGCAAGATCAAATGGTCTGTAATTTATTAAATACTTGAACATGACTCAATGTTCATGTTTCATGATTTCTTTTCAGTAATGCATCATACAACATGGCCATTGTTATTATATCTAATGATACAATACATGTATTGCCATTTTTAAAAGGTCACGCATTGACCTGAAATTATTATATTTAATGGGGAAATCATATGATTATTTTCTGTCATCGCTGAGCATTTTCTGGCCGTGTATAATACCCATTGTGACTCACAGTTTCTCCGCTGACCATCTCGGAATCGCCTGGACAACTGAAGTCCCCCATGATCCAGTCATCACTCTCATCTCCGTTGTAGTTCCCACAAAGTCCACAAGTCTGGTTCCCCATAGATTCAGGCACGTACACTTGAATACGACCTCGGCCGTTCCACTGAAGCTTCACATCGTTGGGTAACTCAACGAACTGGAATATTAATGAAATACATGACGATAGACGAAAACTGTATTTGCTCAAGGATTTTATCATGAAGTTTGTTCATTTGAGATATGATTTGCTGTTCGATGAGCAATACGTGAATCATAATATGGGATATATGCAGAAGGTTTTAAACTTTGAGGAAATTTGCAGCAAGTTGTGAACTAGGAATACACAATGGACATACCACGAACTTGTTTGTCGTTCTAATTGTTACTCCGGGTGCCACTGTCAGTGGGAAGAACGTGGTCTCAACACCATTCACAGAAACAACCTTGTTCTGGCCCAAAGCGATTGTCTGCAGATCAAATTTGAACACATGTTTTGAAGAATGAACCAAAAACGTGCGTGACCTTCACAAAATCACTGACCAACTTATGCTCGGAATTTGGAAAGATGACGGAAAACTGAGAATGGTTTAAATAATCTTGGTGATATTAGTGTTTGCTCAGTTTTCGTTTCTATTTGAAAAGTTACCCGTTCAAGGATCTATATTGTCTTGATCTTAAGGTTATGCAATGGGGAATAGACTTGTATGTGAACACAAGAGGTAAATGACATTTTCGAACAAGTTTCTTACCACATCAGAAGACTCGACGGAGACTTGTTTGACATAAGACCCTTTGAAATCGCTCACTCCGCGTCGCCAGAAGTCTGCAAACACCTTAAAACTGCTCGGGCCCTGGGGCACACCTGCAGCACATCCGTCCTGTGCCATCATATACTGGCAGGACCCTTGGAAATGGTTGACTTTACCATCGAAGGATCGAGTGTGGGGATCCCCAAAGATGTCACACTTTGCCATAGCTGAAAAAGGATCGGTTGAGATACGTTATCGTGTAGATGAGAAATTATTTTGATTGGAAAGATTCGTAGCTTGATAAGAAATAAACCATTGAAAAACGGTAAAAAAAATCAATTGTTAGATACAATTGAACAAACGATGACAAATAAAACTAACTGTTTCTCGTTTTACTGTTTCGCGGTCTATGACGTATGGGTCTTGGCCTCTCTGGAAACAAGAAATGGGTTGAATACTGCGTTTTGTGAACAAGAATAGGCTATAATCGACAAAACATCAACGGTTGAAAAGCACGGAATAATATTAATCTGAACAATAAATGACAAAGTCGAAAACTCACCGACACACGTGATCCCGTCCCCTTCGTATCTTCCTTTACACTGACACGTCCTGACACCGTCAATATTGACACATCTCGCGTTCTCATGGCAACCGTAAGGAACACACGTCATTGAAGTCTCCCCGGCTAAACACTCGCATCTCTCAGCGCATCTTCCAGTGAGATAAAACTCACCCGGCTGTGGAGAGGGTCAGTATGTTTATTGTTAGTGGTCACTATTTATACTTCCGAATCGATAGGATCCTGATCTCCGTGTTACCGTAGCTACCATGTCACATTTATGACTTTCAGTTACTTTATATAATAATGTATATCTAAATCTCAGTGCTTAAAAGTACGTATTACATTGGAGGGGGTGGGAGGGGGGTACATTTACCTGGTAGAGGTCCCGACCACTCCTACATCCTGGCGCAGGGGGCTCTGTCGTGCCGGGTGCGTCAGTTCCCTCAGCTAATTACAGAGAATGGTTTATCTTTCATAAATTGTGTTCCTTAGGAGTGGAAACTGTAGCAGTCCATTCATTATGATACTCACGGACACAGGTGACGCCGTCACCTTGGTAACCCTTGTTGCATATACAGCTGAAGATCCCGCTGCGTACAATACATCGTCCGTTCTCGCTACAGGCGTAATCCTGACAGCTCATGTCACTAGCGCCATCCAGACACTCACAACGCTGGGCGCAGCGCCTCGTGATCACAATATCGCCGATCTGGAGAGAAAACAAAGCTATTGAATAATTTTACGGTGGCTGGTATAGGACATCTAAATTTTTTTTTGCATGACACCAAAAACCAAAGACACCAAAATATTCCATTCGCGAATAAAATATTTTATTCGCGAATAAAATATTTTATTCGTGAATAAAACTATTCTATTCGCGAATAAAACTGTTCTATTTGCGAATAAAACATTCCATTCGCGAATAAAACATTCTATGCACGAATAAAACTATTCTATTCGCGAATAAAACATTCTATTCGCGAAAAAAACATTCTATTCACGGATAAAACATTCTATTCACGAATAAAACATTCTATTCGCTAATAAAAAGTTCTATTTGCAAATAAAACATTTTATTCGTGAACAAAAAATTTTGTCTGCGAATAAAACTATTCAGGTTGTGAATAAAAAGTGCTATTCGTGATCATTTGCATATCAGGAAAGAAATGCAGCAAAACATTTTATTCGTGAATAAAATGTTTTATTTGCAGATAAAATGTTTTATTCACGAATAAAATGTTTTATTTGTAAATAGAACTTTTTATTCGCGAATAGAATGTTTTATTCGCGAATAGAATGTTTTATTCGTGAATGGAATGTTTTTTTCATGAATAGAATGTTTTTTTCATGAATAGAATGTTTCATTCGTGAATAGAATGTTTTATTCATGAATAGAATGTTTTATACTCGAATAGAATAGTTTTATTCACGAATACAATGTTTTATTCACGAATAGAATGTTGTATTCATGGATAGAATATTTTATTCGTGAATATAATATTTTATTCACGATTAGAATAGTTTTATTTGCGAATAGAATGTTTTATTCACGAATATAATGTTTTATTTGTGAATAAAATATTTTTTTCGCAAATAGAACGTTTTATTCGTGAATAGAATGTTTCATTTGCGAATAGAATAGTTTTATTCACGAATAGAATATTTTGCTATTTTTTTTAAATTGGTGTCCTGCAAAAAAAAAATTAGATGTTACATATCAGCCACCGTATAATTTGCACTTGCTTACATAAGGCTTTGTGTGTGTATGGAGGGGGGGGGGGGGGTTACAATGGTATTGCAATGAATAATGTGACTGCAGATTTTTTCAAGCGGAGCCTATCCTCTCCCATCGTCATGCATTGGGTGTAGCTGATGATAATGTGTGCCAAAATGAATAGTTATATGCCCCTTAGGAATATTCTGCATCCTTTGAGACTTCTAACATGTATAGGCACGTTCATAACCGAAACTTTACCTTGAAATATCATTTTACAAGTATATTCATGCGAAGTTAATTCTGACCTGATACTCATTGCCACCCATGTTGCACACTTGACCTAAAACGCAGAGAAAAGATATTACATGATACGTCATAAACATTATTGAGAGGCACGTGCAATGTATATATAGCTTATTGATAAAGCATTTTTATATATTCAGCATGACTGCTATTTTGTTACATTCATATGTAGCTAGTACATTTGCTACAATATTTCCAGAATAAACTGTTTTAATTTGTTTGAGAAAAGCTGAAGTGGATTTTCCATTTGTTTTAACGTCTCACGAAGTTGATCAGCAATCAGTTTCGAAAAAAGCGCAATGGGAGACATGCACCACTGTTCATGTCCATCTATTAATTATGGCTGCTGAAGGCTACTCACCGCCAGATGATGTTGTGGGCGGGTTGGTTGAAGCAGGCTCTGACGTTGATGCACTGGTCGCCTGATCCTCGGCTGTCAGACAAGAAAATGATAACACCAGGCTAATTTGGAATCCGCTAGGTATAGCGATATCGATCTGTAGTTTTTAAAATCAATAATGTCTGCATGATTTCTAGGATTTAGCCTAACTAATTTTAGATCTCCACAAAGGATGTCCAATTTTGTTCAATGAATACTCACGGACACACGTGACGCCGTCGCCTTGGTAACCCTTGTTGCATACACAGCTGAAGATCCCGTTGCGTACAATACAGCGTCCGTTCTCGCTACAGGCGTAATCCTGACAGCTCATGTCACTAGCGCCATCCAGACACTCACAACGCTGGGCGCAGCGCCTCGTGATCACAATATCGCCGATCTGGAGAGAAAACAAAGCTATTGAAGAACTTGCACTTGCTTACATAAGGCTTTGTGTGAATGTGTGGAGGGGGGGGGGGGAGTGGTATGCAGTCAATGGTATTGCAATCGATGTGACTGCAGATTTTTTCAAGTGGAGCCTATCCTCTCCCATCGACATGCATTGGTTGTCGATGATGATAATGTGTACCAAAATGAATAGTTATCCACCCTTTAGGAATATTCTGCCTCCTTTGAGATACCTAACATGTATAGGCATATTGATAACCGAAACTATACCTTGAAATATTATTTTACAAGTATATTTAGGTGAAGTTAATTCTGACCTGATACTCATTGCCACCCATGTTGCACACTTGACCTAAAACGCAGAGAAAAGATATTACATGATACGTCATAAACATTATTGAGAGGCACGTGCAATGTATATATAGCTTATTGATAAAGCATTTTTATATATTCAGCATGACTGCTATTTTGTTACATTCATATGTAGCTAGTACATTTGCTAAAATATTTCCAGAATAAACTGTTTTAATTTGTTTGAGAAAAGCTGAAGTGGATTTTCCATTTGTTTTAACGTCTCACGAAGTTGATCAGCAATCAGTTTCGAAAAAAGCGCAATGGGAGACATGCGCCATTGTTCATGTCCATCTATTAATTATGGCTGCTGAAGGCTACTCACCGCCAGATGATGTTGTGGGCGGGTTGGTTGAAGCAGGCTCTGACGTTGATGCACTGGTCGCCTGATCCTCGGCTGTCAGACAAGAAAATGATAACACCAGGCTATTTTGGAATCCGCTAGGTATAGCGATATCGATCTGTAATTTTTAAAATCAATAATGTCTGCATGATTTCCAGGATGTAGCCTAACTAATTTCCGATCTCCACAAGCGATGTCCAATGAAAACTCACATACACACGTGACGCCGTCGCCTTGGTAACCCTTGTTGCATATACAGCTGAAGATCCCGTTGCGCACAATACAGCGTCCGTTCTCGCTACAGGCGTAATCCTGACAGCTCATGTCACTAGCGCCATCCAGACACTCACAACGCTGGGCGCAGCGCCTCGTGATCACAATATCGCCAATCTGAAAAAAAACAAAGCTATTGAAGAATTTGCACTTGCTTACATAAGGCTTTGTGTGTATGTGTGGAGGGGGGGGGGGGGGCGAAACAATGGTATTGCAATCAATGTGACTGCAGATATTTTTTCAAGCGGAGCCTATCCTCTCCCATCGACATGCATTGGTTGTCGATGTTGAAAATGTGTGCCAAAATGAATAGTTATCTGCCCCATAGGAATATTCTGCATCCGTTGAGATACCTAACATGTATAGGCATATTGATAACCGAAACTATACATTGAAATATTATTTTACAAGTATATTCATGTGAAGTTAATTCTGACCTGATAGTCATTGCCACCCATGTTGCACACTTGACCTAAAACGCGGAGAAAAGATATTACATGATACGTCATGAATATTATTGAGAGGAGCTCGTGCAATATATATATATATATATATATATATATATATATATATATATATATATATATATATATATATATAGCTTATTGATGAAACATTTTTATATTTTCCACATGACTGCTATTTTGTTACATTCATATGTAGCTAGTATATTTCCTACAAGATTCCAGACTAAACTGTTTTTAATTTGTTTGAGAAAGGCTAAAGTGGATTTTTCATTTGTTTTGACGTCTCACAAAGTTGATCAGCAATCATTTTTTAAAGAAACCATGCAATGGAAAACATGCACCAATCTACATCTGTTAGTTTTGACTGCTGTAGGCTACTGACCACCAGATGATGTTGTGGGCGGGTTGGTTGAAGCAGGCTCTGACGTTGACGCACTGGTCGCCTGATCCTCGGCTGTCATACGAGAAAATGATCATTAAACCAGGCCCATTTGGAATCCGTGTTTTTTGAAATCAATAATGTCTGCACGTTTTCCAGGATGTAGCCTAACTAATGCAATAATGATGAATTTCAGATCTCCCCAAGAGATGTCCAATTTCGATCAATGAATACTCACCGACACACGTGACGCCGTCGCCTTGGTAACCCTTGTTGCATATGCAGCTGAAGATCCCGCTGCGTACAATACATCGTCCGTTCTCGCTACAGGCGTAATCCTGACAGCTCATGTCACTAGCGCCATCCAGACACTCACAACGCTGGGCGCAGCGCCTCGTGATCACAATATCGCCAAGCTGGAAAATTATTCTGGGCTGGTTTATTAACACTATGTGCATTTCTTTTCATGTTGATGTGTTTTTTTCGTGGAATATTTTTAGATAATATTTTTAATTGGGCAACACCTATTCTGTTTTCACTACATCCAGTCCTGACTAAGGCACGCGCAAATGTGCAGAACTAATGAGCATTGTTTGAGACGTGCACAATACTGAAGGTGAAACCTACCGCATACTGGTTTCTGTTCATACTGCATGTCGGGCCTTCAACTGGAGAAACGGGATAATAATTAACAAGAAACGTAATATATATCACGAGGATTACCAATTACTTCGATCGTTTGATATTATAAGGAATATGATCGGTGATAAATTCCAATGAAAAAGTCGTGAACTATAGGTGAACTATAGGTGGATAAACCTATCATCGCCCACCATCTAACAACGTCAGTGACTGCTGAAATAACATGTCTTATGTCAAAAAATTAGCCCAATGGACTAGAAAGGTTACCGGAGAAATATACAGAGTTAAGCCGAGAAAGTTGAAGGTCAAATTCAAGGTGACCACTGAAATCGCCATATCTCTAACCTTGAAAATGGGATCAAAGGTTAAATTCTAGATCACCAAACTATTCAGCATACATCATTTCCTATATGTTCACTATGGACCCCTAAGCTGTAAATTTGATAATAAGCGAGATATAAGCCATTTTGTAATCTGACTTTGAAAATAAAATGACTGACCTTGAAATTTAGGTCAAAGGTCAAATTCAATATCATTAAAATATTCAGAATATATCATTTCTTATATGTTCACAATTGATTCCTGAGCTGTAAAGTCGATAATAAGCGAGATATTAGCCATTTTGTCCTGTTGACCTTGAAAATGAGGTCATAAGTCAAATTCAAGGTCACTAGAATATTCAGCATATATCATTTCCTATATGTTCACAATTGATTTCTAAGCTGTAAAGGCGCTAATAAGCAAGATATTGGCCATTTTGTCCTGTGACCTTGAAAATGAGATCAAAGGTCAAATTCAAGGTCATGAGAATATTCAGCATATATCATTTCCTATATGTTCACAATTGATTCCTAAGCTGTAAAGTCGATAATAAGCGAGATATTAGCAATTTTGTCCTGTGACCTTGGAAATGAGGTCAAAGGTCAAATTCAAGGTCATGAGAATATTCAGCATATATCATTTCCTATATGTTCACAATTGATTCCTAAGCTGTAAAGTCGATAATAAGCGAGATATTAGCCATTTTGTCATGGGACCTTGAAAATGAGGTCAAAGGTCAAATTCAAGGTCATGAGAATTTTCAGCATATATCATCTCCTATATGTTCCCAATTGATTCCTAAGCTGTGAAGTCGCTAATAAGCAAGATATTGGCCGTTTTGTCCTGTGACCTTGAAAATGAGGTCAAAGGTCAAATCCAAGGTCACGAGAATTTTCAGCATATATCATTTCCTATATGTTCACAATTGATTCCTAAGCTGTAAAGTCGCTAATAAGCAAGATATTGGCCATTTTGTCTTGTGACCTTGAAAATGAGGTCAAAGCTCAAATTCAAGGCCACGAGAATATTCAGCATATATCATTTCCTATATGTTCACAATTGATTCCTAAGCTGTAAAGTCGATAATAAGCGAGATATTAGCAATTTTGTCCTGCGACCTTGGAAATGAGGTCAAAGGTCAAATTCAAGGTCACAAGAATATTCAGCATATATCATTTCCTATATGTTCACAACTGATTCCTAAGCTGTAAAGTCGATAATAAGCGAGATATTAGCCATTTCATCCTGTGATCTTGAAAATGAGGTCAAAAGTCAAATTCAAGGTCACGAGAATATTCAGCATATATCATTTCCTATATGTCCACAATTCATTCCTAGTCTCTAATTTCAATATTAAGTGAGATATTAGGCTTAATGTGTGCCATTATAAAGCATGGGAAAATTTAAGATGGGAAAGTCACATTTGGGCCGAGTTTGGGCCCAAAATGGCCCACTTCAAGCGATTCAAGCGCAACGAAATTTATACATGTCACAGGGGTACATATGAGGAGTGTTTTTCATCAATAAGAAAAAAAAGTTACTGAACTGATTTTGAGAAAACGACCGTCGAAGTCCAAAATTGGCCATTTTTCGACGAAAACGGCCGCTCTGACCTTGAAACCAAGGTCAGAGGTCAAATTCAAGGTCACGACAATATTCAGCATATATCATTTCCTATATGAGATATTAGATATTAGGCTTTAATGTGTCCCATTATAAAGCATAGGAGAATTTAACATGAGAAAGTCCCATTTGGGCCGAGTTTGGGCCCAAAATGGCCCACTTCGAGCGATTCAAGCGCAACGAAATTTATACATGTCACAGGGGTACATATGAGGAGTGTTATGCATCAATAAAAAAAAAAGTTACTGAACAGATTTTGAGAAAATGGCCGCCAAAGTCCAAAATCAGGCATTTTTCGTCGAAAACGGCCGCCATTTTGAAAAAAAAATGCGAAAATCAAAAAACTAAAAAATACCTCCCTCTCGAAATATTTTTAGGCATTTTTGTGCAAAATTTCAGAAAAATTCGATCTTCAACTTTAGAGATAAAATTGTTGACGGACGACGACGACGGACGACGGACGACGACGCCGGACGCAACGCCATGCCAATAGGTTATCGGATCAAAGGTCCGGTAACCTAAAAAAACTTTACAAAAAGTACAAAGCAGGTCTACAGGTTCCAAAATTCGTTAAAATAACAAGCCGTCTGCCGATACATTTGCTGAACCAATGCTTTATTCGAAGTGACGTTCTTTTTTCGGACCCCCTTCGAAACTTAATGACGGAATATGCCGTGGAATTGGACAATTTTTTTTTTTTTTTACAATAGTGTTTGTATATCTTCATCGTGTATAGATACTACATTACACAGGAGACATCGTTCATATTTAATGCACTCCCATGTAAAAAGATAGGGAGGCGTCGGGTGCTTATCCCAGCGCGAATCAATTCATTGGGATTTCTCATCGATCAGTACTTCCGCTTCCCAGCCCTATTTTAGCATAAATGTACATTTATTTTGTTTAGAACACTTCAACGCTGTAAATTTGAACGCTGTAAATCTGACATTAGTTCGAAAATGAGACCCTCAAGGTGCTTTCAGCAGTTTAAATCATAGTATAAAATAAACAGATGTTTCCCCGTGATTACTCACCATTAGCCACAGCTACATCAACAGACACCAAAGCCAGTTGTATCAATAAACTCCAAAGATTTACCGAATATCGCATGATGGTTGCTGAAACAAAGTTCGCATTCATTTATGAGACATACTGCACCATTTTTTTGCTATGCCCGGATACAGTTCAAATGTTGTTCAATGCCAGTTTGCAGACCACATTTTTTCGACCTTTTTTTTCGAGATTTCGGACTTTACGAATGCTTTGAACATCAGAAATCTACAGCATGTTGTCATTGTTTGGAACTCACCTCTGGTCGTGTGCACGATTCCACTTTGAGTGAAGTTGTGTGATGCAGCACTGTCCTGTCGAGTCGTTTATACTACACCCAGTGTGGCAGGTGTCCTTTGAGTTGTCGATTTCTTGTTATAGCTTACAGAAATGTACGCATGGAGTTTTGTGAAGATTCTTTATTTTGCTCGCTGACCACCTGTTATCGAGTCATATGGTCACTTTTGACTGTTCATTGAATGAATATATACATTGATTGTTACGCAAAGTATATGGATTTCTTATCAAGCGAGGAATTATTCCTGAAGTTAACAAGTATATTACCATATATGTTGATTGATTGAATGTTGGTTCCACAGCAGCGCTAATTACACAACCATATCTTCTATTGGTTGTGAATTAAAATCAATGTCGACAGACGGTGACCAATGGAAAAGAGGGGGATTATTCTTTAAAATTTAAATAATACCACTGTTAGCTTCTAATCATTCATTCATGTTGCACATGTTGTCATTACAAGTAATTGCATTGTTCAATGTATCATCGACCTACTACAACGTGTACAAGTGGGATGATGAAAACTTAAAGGAGTTGTTACTGTTGTACACCGAGCGAAGTGGTTGACCCTTGCATATACAGTCCAGAGGTAAATAACATAATATTCGCATATAATTGGTACATATATACATGTGTACTGTTTATAAGATATTTTGGGGTTTGGGGATGTTAAATATTGCTAATTATTCATAATATCTGGACACATTTTTCTGCATTATATATTGTTACCTGCACTGAATGTGAGCTGAGTAATTTGATAATTCTGATTATCTATTATAACATACACCTGAGTAATTGAGGTAAATCAGGTTTTATTTCCGATGTATTTTTCCCAGTTCCATTGTTGTGATTTGGAACCAGTACATTGCACCAAAACAACATAAGTAATAAGCCCGTTGCTTCTTCCAGGTCGCCAGTCCAGACAGAGGCCTGTGTGTATGTGAATAATCCGTCCATCAGCCTTCAAAATACAAAAAAAGACGAGTGTTAAACTAAACTGTATAATAGTGTTAATTACTTCCGAAATTGGTCCAAGCAACTATTGAAGAGCTCTTCAAATATGATTTTATATTTCAAAGGATCAAAATTGTTATTATAAATCAACTTGTATATTTACTTTATACGTTCTGTATATTTATGGAAAATATACCTATAAAATTCTCCAGCGTCTTATTATTTTTTTTTTATTAAAAACCTGATCGTAATTCCAAAGGTGTTTATCATCTTCAGTGCAGTCCTGTGATATGGAAACATTCTGCCCGGAATTCTCGAAGTCGTAGTGAACACACACCGTGTCCCGTCGTAACATACCGCCCAGCGTCAACGAAAATAACTGGAAGGCGGACGCAGAATTTTATTTGCATTATTTGAAGAACACTACAGACATAGTATGGAAACTGAAGGTAAAAACGGGAAAAAGTACTTCGATTATTAATCAGGCTCAAACAATAATCATATGCACACATTGTATTCATGAACGGATCATGTTGTTTTTTACATAACCCACCGTTTCGCTGACAAGTTGATATATTGTCGAAATTATCAGCAAATAACTGCATAAACATGTATCACATAATATTCTTGCGTGTAATAAAATCACCACCTGGTTTTGATTGCGCGGGACCTGGCAGGGGTATACCCCTATAGGGCCCTTGTCATACTCCAGGACACCCAGCATATCCAGGCATACCGTGTCTTCCTGGCTACGCACCTAGTTTACAATACACAATAGGCATATACATATTATGTGTCTTGAATTCTATGAATAATATGATTGTTTTGTAATTGAAATTGTATTGGGCTCTAGAATCACCACCATTTCAATAATAAAGATAAGGACGATAATAATAAATCGGCACTGCACATGCTGCATGTGCATCATACAGAACGTATATGCCATATGATGAAGGATACCGTTAATACCCATGAATAAGCACACCCAGTAATACCGTTAATCTCCACGGGTTATTTGCGTGGTTCCCCACTGCACAAACCTGTCCCCAAGCTGTGACGTTGACATTATACAGGAACTTTTTCGGTTGTACAATATTGTTTAGAAACCAGTCAAAACTTTTGCATTCAAGTTTCTCCTTGAGTTGAAGGCGTTCTGTTATATTCCCGATGGATTGACCCTGTAACAAGTTTCATGTTCATGCTTTGTTTATTTATTATGTTACAGGAATGATAATCAAATTCTGTAAAATAATATAAGTGTCGAAGTTTACCTTGCGATTCGGATAAAATATATAGTATTGTTCCTTGTAATCATCTAGCCAAACTTCAGCTATTCTTTGTGTATTCCTTCCAAAATAGTCATCTATCAACGAAGAATACCAACAAAAAATAAATTATGAAAACTTAACCCGTAGATCCTTTTTAATGAATGTAACATTTCATCTGATGGTCATTATCTTGATTTTAATTTTGGAATGATTGCTTCGGTAAGAATGAAACACGGATGTTCATCGTGCATTCGCTCAATGCCAGCACTTTGCAGCGGCACGTTATGACTGTCATCAAACGCCACTCAGTAACGCCAACCAAAATTGAAAAAAAATATATATACATGTATATTCGAAATATAATAATAAAAATATTTATTCGAAATATTTTCCACAGAATAATACTATTTTTGTTCACAATATCGCTCATTATGATGACAGTATCTTACCCCCATCCGTAGTATTCCAAGGCCGTCCATACCCCGCTCTGTACGTGTGAGCGAATCTGGAGCACGTCAGGATCTCCACCCGTCCTCCACATAACCACACCTAGGGAGAGAAGGTAGACTCTATCGCTTAGCTTCTTGCATTTGTCGTGCAAGGATTGTAGAAGTTTGTGTAATAGTACTTGTGTAATAATGTTTGTAAGCATTATGTAGTATCCCAATAAGGGATTCTTTTCGCTGAATTGCATAGTTTTTATCGAAGTTTGCATGGTAATACATTTTTTCCAGATTTGCCTACATAACTATGAACGCCAAATGATTTGCGTAAGGCTCATTTAGTTAGTACTACACTACTTTTTTCACTTCAATATACAGAGGTCATATGACTTCAAAGAATACGTTACCCGGACAGGCAGTTCAACATTCTCGCCTCCCCAGAAGTCCATGGACGTATCGTACCCGCCCATCTCTAGGAAGGTCTCCCTGTGCATGGCCATGGCACAGCCCACCAGGGCAAACGATCTGTCAGGCATCAAAAGATTACAATACTTGTTTGGTAGGGATGCATAACACGCGCCGTTCGTGCCACAAAAGGGAGAATATATTTAAAACTCAAACGTGTGAAATGATGAGTCATAAAAGGCTGGCGATATTAATTCATCCATATCTGGTTGACCGTATAAAACTTCGAAATATCTGATATTGTTGATTTCCTAGACAACGGCACACCTATCGAATCAGTTCGAGTTCTCACCATCAACCACACAAGCCCATCACTCCATTACAAGAGGACGCCATCCACTCAGTACGCACAGCTTAGGTGGGAACCAAGCAAACCACAGCTGAACCACTGACGAATGAGGGTTAAGGATCCAATAGTCCGTATCAACCAAAGTTACTCACGGTTTAGGCTTGAGGGGATCCCAGTTCCCATAGCTCCGCCACCAGAACTCCATGTTCCACTTGAATGACTGGTAGTCTCCGTTCTCGGTGACTGTGTACCGCAGGTCGCTGGGGTCTATGGAGTCCACATGGGGCGCAACCAGCGTCTTCTTGTTCTCCGTGATACGGGCAAGGATCGGTTCAGCCCTGGGAGAATCAAATGATATATCGCATGAATGCATAAACTCTGAAAATCTACATACATGTACTAGTACTCTATGAGAACACATGTTTTAATATGGTCGGATAACATCAATTGCTTGAATCGAGTCTATTGTTTGACAGGAGAAATTTATTTGCTGGGGGAAATGTATCTTATTTGTTGTCGGTACAGATGCAATGTGTCGCATGACGCGTGTCATGGACTTTCCCCTGTAGAATGTATTTCCGACGAGGCAGAGTGACTTTCAGAATGCAATACTGTGAAAATATGAAAAAAAAGTACAAAAATCACGCGGAACTTGACGCCGTTACCAGCCGCGAGAAGCCTCCATGTGAGCATCCACCATAGCCACAACGTCACCGCTGGCTGCCCGGACCCCGGCCATCCGTGTCCTGATCAGCCCGGACCGACTCCCCATCCGGATCAGGCGGACCAGACCCTCCGACCAGGCGCGGCGCAGGTGGTTCTCCAACGGCCTGCCCAGGTCGGCTGGAAGTGGAGGAGAGCGGAAGGGTGGTGGAAGTTGGAGGCCTACTAATAAATGTCAGTTGTATGATCGAGTGTGCCTGTCATTATTATGCTTAACCGGTACTGATAGTAGGATTTGATATTATTTATCTAAACTCATCAGACCTCTTCATTTCCATTGTGTTGTCATAATATGCTATTTTGCATTTGATGATTTTAATGATCTCCATTCTGAGAGGATTGAAGTAACTGATGGCTTTATTCAATATCCATATCAGCCTCTATCAGTCCATTAAAAAAACTATCGATCCTGGACATGGACGAATTCACATCACAAACATAACCTTCCGCCCAACCCCGCTACAGTTTAGAACTAACCCCTCGTGCTGGCGTCATCGACGAGGATGACCTCGCGCAGATACCGAGGCGGAGTCCTGTTGATGACACTGTGTACCGTCCTCAGGATGGACCGCAATAGCTCGTTAGAGAAGACCACCACCACGCTGAGGGTGGGCAGGTCGTCAGGGTACACCACTGTCCGGCATCTGTTGTGGAGATGGGGGGGGGGGGTGCTTTTTATCTTCATGCACAAGTGGTAGTAATTCTCAAGTGAGTACTTATGCACACCATTTTCAATTGTAGCATTATATATGTGTGAGATTTGAGTTCATAGTTGATGGCCGCCCATATTATTCTTGTTAGCAATGTTGAATATCATCGAATTTGCCTTGAATTTAATAATGGATTTTAATATTAGGATACTTGAAATACTTCAGAATAGCCTGGTTTATCGCCCCATTTACCATCCACTTGCCTATCAAAGGAAGTGCAATCGAGAAGAGTTTCCTAACCAAAGAAAAATAGAACTTTCATTAGTTAGTTATGACTAATTAGAAACCACCTACTCACACATCAGGTCTGTAGTCTTGTAGCGACCTGTCCAGAGACACGAGGCTGTTGAGGTACTTGCTAGATCCCTCCCGCTTGAGTTCGCTCTCCACCAGGGCCTGCTCCTCGGGGGTCAGGGAGACAGGCGCCCCACCCTCCCCCGGGCCAGTCCTGTTGGCTTCGAGGGTCGAGTACGCGAGGTAGACGGCCTGTCTCTGCACGGCTATAGGGTCGACCAGTGGTTCGATCTTTACATTTTGCTCCCTGATATCGACCGTGACGGTGGGTAATTCCTGAAGTGAGATGATGAAGAGCAGAACAGGGATTATAGCTAAAACAATGCGCTTTCGTTTTCTAGGGCAAAGAAACATTTTGGTGGTCACGTTTTTGACATCCGACGGCGTGTCGTGGTTTTTGCGTCTTATGACAGAATGTGGTCAAAAAGGGTAGTAGCCTAGTATTGATCAATTATGCATTAGAGTCATTCATCGTGTTGTACTAAAAATATTCTGATTTTGTTTGGTATCTGTCTGATTAAATCCCAGTCGAAACTTCTTCATGCACAGCTGCTGCAAGCTTGTTTTCACAACTTGGTCGGGAATAAAATGATGTAAATACGCTCAGTATCGAATAAAATTTCTATGAACTTCGCGATTGGTTTGGAGGTGTCACCAGTATCGAACCTCGAAACATCAGGTAATATAACCCGTGTCATCCAGATCAGATCGTAGTGAGGATGGTACATTTTGGATCGTGTTTATTGGTTTTGAACATTTGTTTAGATAGTCATTCAAAATGGCACAAAATGGCAGTTATAATATTCTATGTTCTCGTGGAAAGAGTCATTATTCACGAATGGACTATCACCTTAGGTAACCACATTTATAACAATCGCAGGGCCCATCTCATACTCTAACAAATTTATAAATCTCGTTGCGAGGATTGAGCTCACAATTCAAACACAGGCTAATCACATATAAAATGTGAATGTTTTGAGAATTTTTTGATCCCGATATTGTATGAACGATTTTATGTTTATTAAATATTCTCATCAGATTGGACATTTCGATCGTTAGCCCACCTGGTGCTCCACCGGTCACTCCAGGCGCTTCTGTTGAAAGAATCCGATTTCTCTGTTTGGTTTCCGTGCGCCAGATTTCGATGTGGTACTATATCAGCGCTTGCAAATTTGCTATCAAAAGCTTAAGTTGACTGAACGAATGATGGCGAGATACTCAGTATTTATGTGAAATCGACCAATGATGCAGACCTATTTGTAATCACGTTGACTTCAGTGTTCTACGGGAGAATCCAGCAACAAGAAAATGCAGCTAACTGCGGGAGACGACATTAGAGCTCGAGCACATCATCAGTACCACGACAGCTGAATGTAGGCTCCCCCCCCCCTCCCTCAATAGGAGAAAATTGCTTTTCCCACATGATCCCCACATGATAACAATTCATTCCCGTATATTATGATGAAAAACTACTTCTTCATATTCCTAATAGGTAAAGATTTATTTTGAACTCAATGAAACAGATATGCCTGCTAAAATGTTATTGAACGTCACTAAAATATCCTAAAAAAAATATTGCAAACTATGAGGAATATCTGCATCTGATCTCATGATATAGTATAACACATGCTATAGTATAACACATGATATAGTATAACACATGCCCAATGGGCAAATTGGAAAACCAGTTTAAAATAAAAAGGCTTCTCAACCGAGCATAAAACACCTTGTCATCATGTGATAAAATACGTCAAATTACATTGAATGTCACCGTGGCATCGCAGACGAATCGTTGTGTTTACTTTATGACGCGAAAGAAGACCACATGCAAGCTAGCTTACATGTATGCATGCACGAATTGCTGCACAGAAAATATGTGTTCCAAAATACGCGTCATTACGGTAAAATTTGCTTTGCATTCTGGGAACGTCAATTTCCATCAGCTCCGCCATTTTGAACGTTTTTGGACAACTGGATAATTTTGCGTAATTTTCTCAAAC
Source organism: Terebella lapidaria (assembly GCA_949152475.1). Classification (NCBI taxonomy): domain Eukaryota; kingdom Metazoa; phylum Annelida; class Polychaeta; order Terebellida; family Terebellidae; genus Terebella; species Terebella lapidaria. Next base: position 9,221,255 of record OX424567.1, read on the forward strand.
CGAACACATCGATTTATGTATTATATATCTGTGGAATATTCAGTTTGCCATCAATTCGAGAGATTTCATGTCAAGGACGAAGAAAATCCTCATTTGAAGTAGGTATCTAAACGTTTACATGCCAAAATGGGCGTCGATAGGTTGGCTTGAAACCTTCATAAGAAAGTCAGCACATAGACATGTAGAGGGTTGGGGGCTTCGCCCCAACGCTCTACTGTCAAAAATATCAACGTGCACCTCTAACATACTGGTTGTTGTATTTAAAGTGATATTGAGAGAAAAAAACTATTTGTTCCAAATCAGCTAAAAATATTATTATTATATTTCATAACCGTTGTACATACAAAAAAGCTGTTTATTTATGTCGCAAAACATGACACTCAGATGAAGTTTGGAAAAAAAAAACATATCGTAGCGCTTGTTTCATATTTTTTCATATCACATTCATCGCCTTTGCTATAAAAATTCCAACATATGGAGCAATATTGGAATGTGATACAACGAGAGAGTGGAATAAAACTAATTTATTTTTTTTTCATTAGGACCATGTGACATAAGGCGTAATGCCGTTGGTAAAGATCACCTAACCAAGTCAAGTTCTGCAGTAAAAAAGGTGATAATTTTTGTTTATTTCAAGTGACTGAGGACAAGATTCTGGACATACACCCTGAACACTAGTAAGACAACTGGCCTTGATGAGATTCCCTCCAGGGAAGGATGGAGGATGGATAAAGTATGGAGCTAGATATATTGTATCTCCCTTAACTCATATTGTAAATTTATTCATATCTAGTGGCATTATTACTGATGACCCAAAAGCTGCTAGAATAAATCCAATCCACAAAAAGAACTCCAAGACTGACGCTGGTTACTATTGACCTGTGCCAATATTGAGCATTATCGCAACTGGAGACTCTGTAGAAAGTTGCATGTGAACAAGTCGATCACTACTTGGGTGATGACAAGCTCATATATGAGCTTCAATCTGGATTACGGCCCTCTTATTCCACATATACATGTCTTATCCATCTATTGGATTTTATCAAATGTCAACAAGACAAAAGCAGTTACACAGGTATGATATTGTTGGATCTCCAAAAGGCCTTTGACACTGTGGACCACAAAATTCTACTAACGAAACTGGAAGCCTTAGGATTTCAGAAACCTTCCATTGACTGGTTCGAATCCTACCTTAATGGAAGGCTGCAGTCAATTGAGGTAGGAACCCCCTCTCAACTCCTGTTATAGTTCAATATGGAGTACCTCAGGGCTCAATCCCGAGTCCTATAGTCATTCTTATCTATGTTGATGGCATAATTTTGCTCTAATTGTGACTGGCAGGGATTTTGCAGAGATTCAGCAAACACTAAGCTTTGAACTTGGGTCAGTCGGAGAATGGTTGTTAGACAATGTGCTGTCTCTCCACTTGGGAAAGACAGTGACAATTCTGTTCCGATCCAAACAAAGACTCGTCAAACATAGCCAATTACAGGTAGCCTGCGCAGGTGATAATATTACGAGCAAAGTTTGTGTAAAATATATAGGACTGACTATTGATCAATTCTTATCTGGAGATTAAATTGCTGGAAATATCATCAACAAATTAAGTTCTAAATTGAGATGTTTGCGCAGATATGCCGGGCCTTTTAACACTAGAACCAAACGTCTACTGATGTCGGCAATGATACGGTGCCATTATGATTATGCTAGCTCTTATCAATATACTGACCTAAGGAAGAGTTATCCGGGGAGGCAGCAGACAACGAATGACAAGAAAATACGTTTCCTCCTCAACACTCAACCCAGAACCCATATATCCAACAAGTCAGCGTGTCGCCAGTAAACCTTAGAGTTGATCAGATTATGCTGAAGCATATGTATATTGTAATTCACACAAGTGTCCAGAATCCATAATAGGTCCAGCAACTTCTCCTTAGTCATCCCTTCGGTGAGATCCTTTGGCGCTACTTCTTTCATATACACTGGTGCTAAGGTCTGGAACTCCCTTGGTATAAACATATTTATTGAATGAAGACAATACATCGACCAGCAGGGTCGCCCCTATTTTAAGGTCTCTGCTTGCAACATATATACACGGTGCTATATAACAGAATAACAAAATAACGCAGCAGGATGTACATATATACATGATTAGGGCAGCATTAAATGGTATTTAATATATGAAGGCATTCTAACTGAAGGTGACAGCACTTAGCAGCAATATTAATAAAGAAGCAATACAAATTTACATATTTTAACAGTTCGAAATTTCAATATTTAATATCAATGCATAACATTATTCAGACACCTTTGATGTTGTGAGAAAAATTGGAAATAATCACAAACATCTACTGATATTGTCATTATTATTGCCGTCATTATCGAATAACTAATATTTTTAATAGGCATGAAAATAACCAAGTGAGAGCAATAATGGACTCCTGAAATTATATCTCGCAAATTTGCATAGCACGCAATCACTGCTTATAGGCTTATGTGTAGCCAGTCAAAAGAAACGTTTGGTGTCCTTGATGAAATCTTGTACGCAAAGCGTATTGAAACAATTGACGTTGTCAATAAATGTCCCCTCCTCGTATAGAAGTAGCTCAGTACTGAGAGGTAAAAAGATTGGTTTCCAGATCTTTGCGCTGGTGATCAAACAGCGGGCACTTCAGTAAATAATGTAAATAATGTGTAGGATCTACTTCCTAGAACTCCTTTCCTAGTCATGTTGGAAATTGTTCTCCTCGCTCTAATTTTGAAAGCAGGGTAAAACAGCTTTCATTTCTTAACATGTTCCAAGCTGATAATGACATACTTACACATTTTTAATTTGTTCTATTCAACTTGTATTTTACAATAATTATTATTGGCATTTTTGCTATAGCAGCATACAAAAACCTTGATCTTTATTGAGAAAAATGTGATTCAAAGTAAACTGACATTTGATCCCTCAAAGACCCCTCAAATATCTTACTCAAATACCCCTCAAATGACATACATAGTAAAATACTGACTGTCCTATAATTCTCCTTTAGTAAAGGATCTTCTTTTTTAAAGGATGGCTTAATCTCAGCCCTCTTCGTATTCTCTTGATCCCAATTAGTGACCAGTATTTAACATTGCCATTTTTTTCAGTTTCCAAGATAGAAATATGAAATTTGATGAAAAGATTAGCCCAAGGTTACCGGACAATGTTTTTCTTCTATATATTTTAGATATCAATCATTTTGATCCTTGAGCTTCAAAATAAGGTATCTGATCAAATTCAAGGCCACCATAATTTTCAGCATATCCTTTCTTATATGCCCATGACATTTTTTCGTCAAGATATGGCCGCCATTTTGAAAAAAAATAACGGAAATTTAAAAAAAAAACTAAAAAAAACCCTCCCTCTTGAAAAAAAAATTAGGCATTTTTGTTCAAAATTTCAGACAGATTCAAAAGTAAACCTTAATGATAAAAATTTAGACGGACGACGACGGACGCAACGCCATGGCAGTAGGTTATCGGACCAAAGGGCGGAGACCTATATAAATTATGCAAAAATGCAAAATCGAAATATATAGAAACTTCAAATTGACTGACGATCCTAAAATCCTATCATTATGGCCAAAACTCATTTGAGGTTTTGTCTTGAACTTGACTGCCGTCAACCAATAGTGCCACGGTCGGCAATACCAGGTAGCAAAATTTGGGACACGATCACCGAGAGTATTTTACGGGTGTTGTGGTCCACAGAAACAATAGAAAGATCTAGTATAATTCAGCACTACGTTTTTAATTTAGATAAATGACTGAATAATTGATTACAATTATATTTTTCGTTGATAATTTCATCATCCGCCCAATTCCAGTGTGTGCGCAATTTCAAAACAGACCTGATAAATTTGTATTGGTAAAAAAAACTTCAGCGGAACTTTCTCGTTGTGCCATGTTTTATAGTTTTGTGATAAAAAGGACCGACTATAAGGAGCAAAACATTTTCACAACATCTCCATTCGATTTATTAACAATTGTATGTGCAGATAGCAAAAATTTTGATAATATAAATAAGCTGATACATGAAATTAGACGGTAATTATCATGTCAGCAATAGAGATTCTTCGAATATCTTATTCAAAAAAATTTTCTCGGACTCACAGGTCTCTATACCACACAAAAAAGACGAAATTAAAAGACAAAATACATTGTGAATATTGTGGTGTCTATACATGTACATGAAGTTGCAGGAATTGTTTATTAGTGACCAGATCATTCACGACGAAAAGGCATCCACGGACAACACTTCAAGTACTTCAAGTGCAAAATAATAAAATGACATAGAATACATAAAGGGAATCGGTGGTGATAAAAGGGAAATATTGCCACGAGGATGTGGGAAAGTAAAATACATGTAAAAGTAAATAACAAGTAACAGACTCAGATCTTCTCTCGAACATTTTGGGCCAAGGAACGATGAACATAATTATCGTGAACCAAGCACCGACTACAAAAAATATCAACCTATCATAGTCACATATCATAGTCATAATATATTTTCAATCCGTGTACGATGCAGAATAGACATATAGGCGGGTTATCAGGATTCATTCACACAAAACTTTAATACATTATGTATTAATGATATGACACCAGTAATTATATATCGTAATGTCATGTTCATACCATGCCATGAATAAAACATGTGCAAGGAATTCATATTTCACAAGATAAAAAAAGGTGTAGTGTACATGCCCGTCTGTACATTATACATACTCACACACAAATTATATCTGACGTTGTACACGCGTACAGTGGTACAAATAACAAGGTATATGAACTGTGTGCACAGGGAAACAACTATAAAATGTTATGACCAGTAGCTCAATCACACGTTATGTCGACTTTTGTTGGCAATATGGGAATATATCTAGTGTCATATTGTTGCAACATCCACAAACCATGAATGTAAGTTGGTTATTATATAAGATATCTTCTCGTGTAAAGCAGTGTTGTCAGGCATTCTTGGCCCGACATTATCAGTACAACTACATGAAGGATATGTGAACCATGCGCGGAATTATAACAGATCTTTTCCTCATTTCTTCATCCATATAAACAAGTCGGAAATATATGTCATTCAAACGATTCGAAAACAAAAAAAAATGTCACTTTGTTCTTCGTTTCACAGGACATACCTTACAAAACACATTCTCAGAATATATGTACATGTATATATCTCTCTCCACGTACGAATAACATTGTCAATTTTGTCAATAAAGAGCAGCTTTTCTCAATTAGCTCTCAGAGGACATTGGAAGTACCGCCGGCGGTAATTCATTTCTGTCATCTTCAAACTCCACCCAAGTGTCACGCGGTACATGCAGTACACGCCTCTCAACGGGCTCTTCTGGCAACTCTGGTACTGTGTGCAGTACTCTCCCCGGGGCGTCACTTGTCGCATTCTCCAGCGCCTCGAAGACCTCATCGAGAGACGGTGTCGAATCTGGCGTGGCGATTTCGGGCTCGGGTTCGATCGGGGATGCAGCATCCGTTGTCACTGTTTTGATTTCAGGGGCGCCGTCAATGCCTGTATCGTAGTTTATGTGCACGACCCTGCGCGGTTTCGGACTCGCGCCATTTAGATAGCCATGGACCGAGTACGAATGCCTGGGGGTTGTCGCTGGCAAAAATTCTGACTCTATGAGAGCTCGGTCCGGATGCCAAACCACCTTGTGATCTATCGAGGCGTTTGATTGGTCAGCTAGCGGATTACCGAGGTGTTCCTTTTTCTCCAAGTAGTATGGATGGAGTTCAGATTTACCGCCGGACACGATGCTCTCCAGTTTGGCTGGGTCTAGTTGTTGTGGTGGTGCTGGCGTCGGTGTCTGGGGCTGGTTATATGGCACGCCGTATACCTCATGCTTGGGGTTTGGCTGTTGTCCAGTCCAAGTCTTCGGACGCGGGGTTTCTTTCCGTTTTGCCTCGTCCTGATTGACCGATATGATCGACTTACAACAGCGTAGGAACACGTAAATGGCGGCGGCTAGTACTGTCGCCGATATAACGGCTATAATTGCTATTTCCCACGCAGGGAGAGACATTTTGATAGCAATTTCTTTTTGCTTTCTTTTTTTTTCTATGTTATGTCTGCAGCTGTCTTGCTCACGGGTGATTTGGCACTGATAGTAAGACACCGGTTTTCTTTCTGAAAGCAAAAAAGGAGGGATATATTTACACACGTTATGTTATGTGGACAAGATAGTACATATATGTATATTATGGCGTGTGATATATACTGAATGGGATATAAATAATATTATGTTGGTCTAAAGAACGTTTATGTTTTAAACAAAATGGAATAATTTAATGATGTGCCCTACTGTACAACGTCAGAATAATTATTCTCATTGTTGATAATCTGTTCATAGAATGATGGCACAAATGATAACATCTAGGCCTATATGTAGGTCTTACTATTTTTATTGATGACCCGATAATAAGTCGGAATAATCGGATCAAGTGTATGATTACGGGATATATCATATAATACATAATACAGTTCTGACAGTATTAATATAATATCCGACTATGAATATCGGGAAAAGATACTGTATTCCTGACTATAATCAGTATGACAGCTGTGATTATATGTTAAGTACACGACATTTTATATGTGAAATAGTTTTGATTATTACGACGTTATATATACCAGAAATGCGACAAATTGGGTCCCATTTTCGTACTCTTCGATTCGGCAAATTTACGGTATAAGCGAAGCATTGTCACAGTCAAGCAGGTGTGTCTTTGTTACCATAACACGCCCCTCAAAACAAAGCATCGTCATTTTTATTACGATTTCACCACCTTAAATGGGGTGAAATTCTCACCTTATTCACTTTTCCAGTCTATGGCATCTTTAGTATCGTCTTAAATCCGGTGGTTCCCAAAAAACTACGTCTTATATATGTAACATGGCGGATATATTCCGTATATGAATCATGTCGCGTTGTGGTACATGTCAACAGAATGAACAGCAGCACAAACTATTCAGGTGGGCTGGTTCTATAGGCTTGGTCAAAAGTAATGGCCTCGCTGTACTGAAACAAACAGATTGGTTCCCTAATTTATTGCTTGTATGCCTTATATAATTGCTTGTTTGCCAATTTATTACTTGGATATAACCAACTGATCGCAGTTTAAAGCTAGTTTAGTCACGCGAGAGATCTATTCGAATTATATAAACCAGGAAAACACAGAGCCTATACTTTTGCACGCGGGTGTATTTACAGGTAAACGCGACGCGTTTGTCGATGGAAATTTCTACGCGCACTCGGTCACAAACTCACGATCAATATACCTCACAATGGGTACACATCCGCAGCGAAAGTCACGTCAAACGCGTCATCAAGATGGCGCGACGCTTGACTGCTCCCGTAAAAAATCACAAGATTTTGAATGCGCATCTTACCGGATATGTATTTAGGGCAGTGGAATTATGATTACTTTTACATTGTGACATTTTGCCGTGTGTCTTCTATATTAGGCGGAACACGGGGGGAGGGGGGGGGGGGGTGGTAGGGAGACAGGTAGGGAGACATGTAGGAGTACAATTAATGGACGATGTCAGTAAACCAATTGGCCAAGATCAATGGACTACGCTTTTAAGTATTTATTGGGAAATAGCAAAACTTTCCAATACAATTTCGAGTTTCTAGGTAGTATTGCCAAGGCTATCTGGAAGCTATGGATATGTAACACATAAAGTAGTCCACCTTAATTTAATGAAGGATTTGGTTTGATTTAATTTTTTATGGATAATAATCAACAATGATAACATAACCGAATGTGATTATTACCCCATAACCATTTTACAATGAGATGGGAATACACACAATACTGTCAAAAGTAAAGATATCGTTAATAAAGGCATAAACATTTATTTGAAAAAAAATGGACATAAAGTGTGTGGAATATATATCACTCTTTCCGTTGGAGAACACAGCATGTATGCGATCCCAAATGGCTGTTTGTCCGGGCTTTCCCCAGATCTACTAAATTCGAACTAACTTGAACTGGTTGCGTTTGCTGAGGTCTCCGCAGTGACGGGTTACGGGCGATTTCACTTTTTACTAATATTTTGTGAACTGTAGTTTAGTGTCAGACGTCAGGGACGGTCGCAAATGTGGTCGGTCCGTCTGCCCGGACCAGTGAACTTTTGCATGGAATAATAAAACCTATTAAGGCTAATAGCAACATTCACGGAATATCTGGTTCGGGGATAAAGCGCCGAAAAAACAATGAAAATCAGCTGTACAGACAATTTTGGTATCGTTGGATAGGGAATCACCTAAGATCAAAATAGAATTAATAGGTCACATCGGGTAATGATTATGTAAATAAACAAAAAACACGTGGATTTCGTGAGGATACGCTTCGCCAATATCAGTGTGTGAGTGGACGATGTGAAAGTGAAATGCAAGTGATACATGTATATTCGCACAGCACTCGGAAAAATGTCCTGTGACAAATGGCACGCGGGATAGTGGTGGACCAATATATTAAGTAATTTTCAACAAAATCTACCCAAAAAAAGCTGAATCTGTCGATCCCGAATGATATATACATTTTTTGTTAGGCACATTGGTGGGGGCATTTGTGAGATTTTATCGCTAAGCCCCAAGTATCGCAGCGAACGCTGAACATTGTTCTTCGTAAGGGTTAGACGAACAATGTCGTCTTCTCTGAGGGCCAAAGGCCCGAAGACGAAATGCCTCCCGTGTAAAAATTCTGCTGAATTTCCGACAAAAAAAAAGTCGGAACTTTGAGTCTGTTTAAACTGGCTGAAAGTCAGGAATGGTACTCACATTCTTGGTCAGAGGCGGCTCAAAATGTCTATACTTCCTAAATCCAACGAGATGTCCACTTGTTATTGTGATTATCCTCACATTTTACTGTTCTGAAGCCGGCTGGGATACTTTTTCAAACGAATTTCCTGACATCTTTGCCTGCCGAGTGACGTCACACGCGCGCGCACTCGTGCGGAATCCCGTGTCATTTTTTGAGGGGATTCCCTCGAATGCACGCGCGTGTGAGGTTTTGGTAGCTCATAGCAACCCTTGGGGTAGGTATTCTGTATACGTGTCTTTTATGGAAAGATGAATAAAGCTGTCCGATTTTTGGCTAGGGCCACACACAAAAAAAGCAATTTAGAACGACTATATTTTCCCCTGCTGAAACTAACCCCAGCTCCAAAACGCGTACTGATCTGTCAATGTTACCCGCCGCCAGTGATCTATGACTCAACATATTAGGTTACCGGACCTATGGTCCGATAACCTATTGCCGTGGCGTTGCGTCCGTCCGTCTAGCCGTCCGTCCGTCCGTTCGTCCGTCCGTCCGTCCGTCCGTCCGTCCGTCGTCGTCGTCGTCCGTCCATCATTTTTATCTTTAAAGTGTACGGTCCTATCTTTCTGAAAATTTGGGAAAAGATACCTTAAAATAATTTGAGGAGGTATTTTTTAGTTTTTTTATTTTTCAATTTTTTTCAAAATAGCGGCCGTTTTTGTCGAAAAATGGTCAATTTTGAACTTTGGCGGCCATTTTCTCAAAAACTGTCTGATCAGATTTGAGAATTTTGTTTCAAAAGACTCTCCTTATGTACCTCTGTGATGTGTAAAAGTGTGGTTGCCCTTGAATCGCCGGTCTGCGTATGGCGACCCTTCGAAAAATATGAGCTGTCAGGACTGTACTCCTAGAACGCCGGAAGATAGAGCTTATAAATTGGCACTTTCGAATGGGAAGTCATATATGACGACTTGTGTGGTGACCTTGAATTTGACCTTGGATGACCTTGAACTGTCAAATAAGCCATTTTGGGGTAAAAAAAATGCCCATATTTGCTTCTACAGATGAAATACTTGTAGATAGAGCTTAAGTTTGCATTATGAGCATATAGGAAGTCATATATGGAACAATTGATGATGACCTTGAGCTTGACCTCGGATGACCTTGAGTGCTAAATGTCATACGTGAAATGTGTAAATTAGCCACTGAGGCTCAAACACTTGCACATACAGGTTAGAATTGTGTATAAGCTTACAAGAATTCATGTATATATGGCACATCTTTTGGTGACCTTGAATTTGACCTCAATTTTGATCTTGAATGCCAAATTTCAAAATCTTGCCTGATCTGACATTTGTAAATTGGCCTCTACAGACAAATTACTTGTTGATAGACGTTATACTAGTTTGTTTGTATTATAAACATGTAAAAAGTCATATACAGCATGCCTAATTGTGACATTGCAGTTCACAAAGATGACCTTGATTGGTAAATCTCAAACATATATAAAGTCATATGCAGCATACCTAATTGTGACATTGCAGTTCACAAAGATGACCTTGATTGGTAAATTTCAAGGTCATATGTCGTCTGCCATACTTGAAACCAAAATTGTCCGGTAACATATCTTAGCCCTTGGGCTAATTTTTTTTTACTACTTGTGATAACCAAACACATGTCAAACCTTGCATTTCAGCTCCACGCTCCGCACTGGATGACCAACTAGCCAACTAACCCGCAAATGCGTCTACAGGAAACTTGAACGCCATATGCAAAGTTCTCATTCTTTCAAAATTATGCAGCATTTCATTTCTTAAGATAAGTAAAGTAGGGGAGTAGCAGGACATCCATACCCACCACAAAATACATGCATGGAATTATTACCACCAATACCACAGATTTTGATGATACCAATATCAAACCAAAAATACAACATTCTCAAAATAAAAACACATACAACATTCTCAAAATAAAAACACACCCTACCAAATATTTACAGCCAACGCCACACTGGCGTCATCGGGGGGGGGGGGACAGACAGTCTGTGAATATATATATATATATATATATATATATATATATATATATATATATATATATATATATATATATATATATATACAGGTGTTTCGGTTCAGATCATTGGCTTGATCAGATAGCAGCAGTAGTGTAGTATGTACATCCTTGAAACACTCGTGACCGTCTAGTACAGCGTCATGTTACACGGAGACTTGCAACATTGCTTGGAGGCCAGACAATCCTTCTTCGTATCACACTTGGAAACATTGACTTTATCCTGGAAAGCACAATATGAAAATATGCACAATGTCTTGTAATAGGCAAGAAGAATTATTCTTGATATCACACAATTTACCTTACGACGGTCATGGTTTGATACCTTTTCTTTGAAGGTGTCCAACTCAACTCATACACCGTCATAAGGTCAATTATACGTACATGTGTCTGATTTTGGATACCACGGTTCACATAAATTGTATACATCGGTGGTTATATGAAACGGAGGGCAAGAAGAAGTACCAAGGAAAATCATATTAATGAACAGTTTTCACCCTAATGTGTCCGAAGATACTGACCCAGTGATTCCAGAGGCTAATCTCGCCCATGGTTCCTGCCCCGGGCGAGTCCGGGAAGTACATCCGATGCTCACTGGAGTTCAGGTACACTTGGCACTGGCCGTAGAAGTGGTAGTCATCGGCCAGAACCGGCTTTGTGGTGTTCGATTGAGGTGTGGGCGGGGCGCTCTTCGTCAGGTACTCCATAAACACGTAAAGGGCCATCAGAGCGGCTCTGCTTGGCACGGCGCAAACGTAGTTACCCATCAGTGCTATACTGAGGATCTTGTGATCGAGGCTGCATGGCGAGGGTGAAATATCAGAAGGATATCAGCTACATTAATAGTGGAAGTTATGTACCTGAACCTAGCAGCACACCAGCTAGTCTATACGTTTACGATACTGACTGGAAGTCAAGCGAGAAACAGATAGGCTCTGCCTTAACAAAAAAATCGGATAGTATCATGTGCTATACATACTGCCAGTCGGAAGCCCCTTGGAATTTAGCGCCTCTTCCTTCATAGACCACTCCGTCATCACCGATCAGATAGTTATAGGAGATGTCCCACCACGGCGCACTTGGGCTCAAAGTCCCTGCAGTGGGGAGAATTATCCAGTCGGTCATGTGCAGTGGACGTAACAATATGAGCAGGATGACTCATAAGAGCTTAGACGAAGCACGTAAAAACTCCTGCTGAGGAGGCTGGATGGGGTTCTCGATAGATACTACACTGAGGGCATTAATACCAGTTTATGATAGTCGATAAAAATATTCCTTCGTAATTATCTTCAATGGGAGCAAAAGTATTATTTTATGAGCATATGTAATAAAAATTAATATTTTTGGTGTAATAGTGCGGTGGTGTAATATGAAAAAAACAAACAGTGTATTAGGGGTGTTGTCAACTGAACGTGATACTACACCATAAATCTCACTAAAAGAACATTGAATTAGATATATTCTTGACTACGTTTTACCATCCATTTGTGATTTTTGTATCCAATTGACGACATTACAACAGTCGGAAGTGACGTCACATTGCCCCTGGACTAATGCCGTGTGGTGGATCACCACCATGGAGACAGGTGTTGTCAGGGGTGACAGCGAAGTGCTGGGATCCCTAGCACCCCAGCCGTCTCTGGGCATAAAGTCTACAAGTCCACTCTCTGGAATGGAAAGGCATATCCAGAATTGACCACTTGGTATATGTTTGGTCGGACTTTCATTTCAGGAGTTATTTCAGCTTTTTATTGCTTCGAAACCAAATGCTATGGTTCAAGAATGTATATGTTCAAGTAGCATTTGTTGGTAAATGGCGTGTATCTGATGCAATTACGGAAAATGAAAACTTCTATGCATTATTTTTCAACTAGTAACCCCTGTTTAATTTGTTGGTAAATGGCGTGTATACATCTGATGCAATTACAAAAAATGATAATTTCACAGCATTGTTTTCAACTAGTAACCCCTGTTAGTCAGTGTAATTCTTCCACCACATATGTCCAACAATTACAATTTCTTTACTTTAAACGTCTGAATTCAACCATGTGTATATATGTATATACTGTAAATAACGTTGCTTTTCGAGTGTGTGTTAAAACATATTGCTCTCATGTTATGGTGTAGCTATGGTACAACACTCACGCGATCGTAGTCTAAGGACACTCTTTATACACGGCGGTTTTTGTCGCATAAACCAGTACGCCACAAAGCTGATGGCCATCAACACGAGGGCTGACAGTATACCTAGGATTATTATCAGGCCTCTTGTGTGTTTCTTTTTCACTGTATGGTCCAGCCATCTTTCTTCCATATACTGTTGCTTCAGTTGTGACAAGTATAAAGATGTCTGCTGGGGGTCCAAATCTCGCGAGAGAAGAGCGTTAATCACGTCGACATCGGATCCAAGTCTCGTGAGCACGCCGACGAGATCTCGCTTGATCTCACTGAACTTCTCGTCCGTCAACCCCGGGGAGCTCACGTGGAACAAATAGTTCCGGGTCTCGCGGAGCCTGATGAAGCCATGCTGCCACATCGTTTCATGACTCGCTGGCGAGTCATTCCACCGCACGGCCTTCTGGCAAGCTTTCTTCGTGATGTTCCGAGCGAGAATCAACCATAGAGTCATGTCAATCTTGCTTATATCCCCCTTATACGGGTAGAGGATTTCATACTGGGATTTTGAAACGATTCCTTGCTTCCTGAGTTTGCCGAACTTCTCTTTATTGCATTTCAATGCTTGATCCAGGGACTGACGCGGTGGTAAGTGACGTAATACAACTGTTTTCATCCGTTCGGTCCCTTCCTGCATCAGCAGACAGGCTATCCTGGCGTAGTTGGAATTGGCTCCCGGTTCCTGCTCGTCGGTTCTAACCAGTACGGCCGCCATAGTGGAGCTCTCTATACAAGTAGAGTTGCAACCTACACCAACAGTAACCGTGCAATTGACGTGGTAGCAATGGCTTCTCGCGGCGATACAGGAAGATAATTATGTAATAAGTGGTCTCTTATCTATAGTCATCAGTCGGATAACAACACAAAGCTAGACAGTATGTGTTATATCACTAAACGAAACCAAAATGCTATCGACAAAACCACCGTTACTTTGTTACAAATTGTCAACGTGTGATAACCACTCGTCCAAAAAATACTTATCTCGCCCTCTGTTATCAGAAAACTAATAAATGTAAGTAGTATACCTACTTAAACTTCGAGAATTATGGCACTTCAAGATCAAAAACCCACAGCTACGATGTCTATAGCCTTTTGCATATTACACTCGAAGTAGGCCGCTATGAATGGAAAGTTATCAACCTTGACTCTCAATGGTATTTTAACATGTTTAAGGCGTCATGCTAACAAAAACCACTCTACTACCTGGAAAGAAACGGAAGCGAATTTGTAAACGATGACTCACACGAGCTGAAGGTATCATTAAAGTGATATTGGGAGAAAGTGATGGATTTTGCCATACATTTTTGACCGAACGAAGAAAACATAATAGTTATGAATATGCCCTTGTCACCGAGTGTCAGATATATGCCATATTTAACGAGTTTAATGGACCTGAGCGTTACATGGATAAACAATATACCATTTGAAAGGTAGAAACCCATTCTTTTCCGTGATGCCTGCTGTGGAGCGATGCGAGTGTGACTTTTTCTGTAATTTGGCCGTTTCCATGGCAACCACTAGATATTCTACAAATTACATTAAAAGAATGATTTGGCCCTATTTTACCATAGAGCGAACTAATTACCACAATTGAGCACATAAATGTTACTTTCGATACTATTCAGTCTACGGAAGTGATATTTAACACAAACGTCATTTTTTGTAACCATGGCAACGGAATAAGTGTATAAAATGTGAAAAATATATTCATATTTACTGTCTGGTATTGTGCTATTGAGTACACAGTTTTTATGAAAGATCAGATATCAACATGCATTACCTAGTGTTACATATTCTTCAATTTGTTATATAATATCTAAAGCAGAAGTCCTTCAGTATTTTCTTAAAACTTTATGAAAATTAGCGTGAAAATTCTCAAGCCGCCATTACTGCAATTTCTATATTTGGCAATATCTTGACCACTAATCATCCAATCACGATAAACACAGTGTCTATACCTATGTTTGTATGGTCAAGGAACATATTTATACCATTTGAAAGTGCAGTTTATGCAAATTCGCTTCGCAAACGTCATTTTGGTGTCCATGACAACGGTTTAATTGTCAAAATTGTGAAAAATGTAATTATATTTACTCTCTGGTATTGTGCCACTGAGTACACAGTTTTTATGAAATGTCGTCATATATTAAATACCAACGTTCAGTATTACATATTCTTCAACCTGATACATATTATCTAAAACAGTAATCTTTCAGTTTTTCCTTAAAACGTCATAAAATTTAGCCTGGAAATTTTCAAGCCGTCATTAATGCAATGTTGGTGTTTGACAATATCTCAACAACCAATTGTCCAGTCACAATGAACAAAGTATCCATATCAATCTTTTATGGTCAAGGAACATGTACATGGTAATCGTAGGTGCAGGTAATGTAAATTCACTTCTCAAACGTCATTTTGGTATCCATGACAATGGTATAATTGACAAAATTGTGAAATAATAAATCATATTTACTCTGGTATTGTGCTACTGAGTGCATAGTTTTCATGAATCGTCATAAGATATTAAATACCATCATTCAGTATTGCATATCCTTCAATCATAATATCTAAAATTGAAGTCTTTAAGTTTTTCCTTGAAACGTCATAAAATTTTGCCTGAAAAAATTTAAGCCGCCATTAATGCAATTTCGGTGTGTGGCAATACCTTGACAACTAATCGTCCAATCACAAAAATCAAAGCGTCTATACCTATGTTTTTCATGGTCAAAGAACATGCATATGGCATCAGAAAGTGCGAATTCACTTCGAAATCGTCATTTTTGTATCCATGACAACGGAATAATTGTCAATATTGTGAGAAACGAAATAATATTTATTGTCTGGTATTGTGCCATTAATCACGCAGTTTGTCATTAGATATCAATTTTAATTAATTGACAGTTCACGTGTGTCCTTCAATGTGATATATAATATCGAAAACAGAAGTCTTTTAGTACCCCCCTCCCAACATAAATTAATAATGAAAAGTAATAATGTTGAAACTCTAGCCATCATTTCTGAAATGTATGTGTATGGAGATCTAGCACTAGTCATTAACTCAAAATGAAGGAAGTGTCTATGGTCAATGATTATGTACAGGGTGGGCTATGAAAAAGGGTACTAAAACAATATACATACTACTCTAGATAGTATCAAGAGATCAAATGGGATTTAAATTGAATAATAATGTGAATATAGTTTGAATAATAATGTGAATATATCATGGCTTAATATCGTGTTTATATCATGGCTTATTACAGAGTATATATCACATTTTCAGGCGTCATAATGAATTGGTAATCATGACGTCACAACTTCAGAAATGTCACAACTAGCCATCTGGCATCCATGAATTTCATAATAGTAAAGTTCAGTGGTCCAGATCAGATATGACTCATTGAACATTATCTCAAAAGTGAAGGGAGGGATCATGAACCATCACTTGTAACAACATAACATTAACTTATGTTATGTTAACACCTTAAAAAGGTGTTAACAGATATCAACGATTGTTTAAATGCAGCTAATCATTGGTCCTTTGTTGTGTGATTATTGTTGGGCTCAGCTTGTCTTTGAGGTATTATGTTTAGATTGATTGTGCATGGTACGAATCAGCTACTTGGAACAATTTACTACCATATCCGTGATGTCAGTTGATTTTTTCGATTGAATATTCTGTCCCCTATACTCTGATTTTTATAACTTGTTTACACTGTTTTTCGCTGAGATTAATTTATAAAAGACCCCAAAAACGAAATGTGCTAAACATCGGTGCAGTACGAAGTACTGGGTGCTTAACCAACCAGAACACCGTCCATTTTGGCTGACCAGATCTGTGAGGATCTGCCATCTTTATGGACCATTCTTCACTGATCATGCCTCTTAACATCTTCAACGAACATTGTGATATTTTATTGTTCGTTATTTGATTTACATGCATCTTGGATCATTGAGAGTCAGTTCAGACACAAAATGCAATGCTGCTTTACATTCGTGTCTCAGCCAACTTTCGGGACCCTTTTTATTTCCCCACCATGTATGTGTCACTTGAATTGTGTTTCGTGCACACTTGCCTTTTTGATATTAAAATTATAGACCTGCAATTACGAATAATGCTATTTCCATGAATATGTGCATGTGTACATGACGGGCAATACGCACTACGCCCTCAAAACTAACAAAAAGCTAACTGATACCTGATTTTCACTTTGAAATGTCTGCCATGAAAAGACAATGAAACGGAAATTGCATTTGAAATTGCATATGCGTGGATTGTCTAAGTAATATCAAAGGTTATTCTTTATACATGTACGAGTTGAGCCAACTCGTACCGCAAACTATACCGAAAAAACATGCTTGTGTTGTTTTCATAGAAAGTAAAAAAATAAAGTAGAACAGTGAAATATTGATGAATTCAACACAATGAACAGTCAAAGTTCAGTTCAATGCATAACATGTTCAACATAATTACAATTCTGGGCAAGACTGTGTTTCAGCTTTTGACAAACATTGTTGATCATGGAACACGAAATGTGGTCGGTCTTTGACGTGATCACACATTGAGTATCAATCGTTGAATTGGTCGTGAGCTTCATTGTTTATACTTGAAGTGAGACATTTAAAAAAGAGTCACCTGTATGCTATGGCAGTCACTGTGATAAGAGACATATTATTTTGATGCCACTGGAAACTTCTCATAGCAACAATAGCATATCAAAAATTGTCATTTCTATAGTTACGTTATACTTTTGTTTGGCTTGCCCTCTTAATACTGACGAATAAACTAACTATATATTGTCCAGTTTGGCATAGTCTGCCATAATATACATTGTCCATAAGATACACAGGAGGAAATCCTCCAATTGACTGTTTAACGTTTACATTTTAATATAAATTTTGTGCAAAATTATTTTAACATATACCCATTATGTGCGAATGGGGTTCCTGTTCGCCACCAGGATCGCCACCATGTAATTCGGGTATAGATAAATCATAGAAACAGTCTACTGTGCCAAAGACATACAGAAACGTCATAATGGTAAATTAAATTTGTCATGTTTGTTTTTGCATAATGCAGACAATGGACATGACGTTTTTTTGTACTTTTTGGGCATAATAAACTGTTTTAGAGCCCCAAAAGCACATGGCATCAGCAGGTACCCCATTTATAACAAGGGTAAAAACAAAGACACAAAATACAAAGATATCAACACGTATCTTTGCAAAAGATACACAGATACCGACATATATCACATTGGAAGAAAATTATGAGGCGTTCCTCGATTATAAATTTATTGTTTAAAAAACCCATTCCAATCAAAAGATGATGACCTAATATTTACATTACATAAGTACAAATACACATTTTCCAGTCCAAGCTGATACATTATTCATGGTTTCATTTCTTGGGTATAGATGTATCGTGTGATAGTTCTGGTTAAAGAATGAATGGCTGTGACTTAATATTTACACTCCGTTATACATGCCCACATTATGAACATTTGTCATTCAACCTTTAGCCATATAAGATTGCTGTTATACAAACTATGTATTAACAAAAAAAAAACTATAACAATGTGCATGTTGACTATAGGTTGAATGAAAGATGATCATAGTCTGTGCATGTATCATTGAATGTAAATATTAATTAACTGCCATTTATTTTTTCAACGAGAAATGTTATACAACACATCTCTGTCCTAAAATAGTGAGAGCAGTTTGATAGTAAAATGTTCACCATCTGTACATATGTAATGTAAATATGAAAGCACTATCATTTAATGGGAAGCTGTATTTTACATAAGTTTCTGTCAATGTGACTTTCTTGTCAATATATTTGTCATAAGTCAACCCTGTTATAATTTCACACATAATATATGTTAAATAATTTTGCACATAACTTATGTCAAAATGTAAACGTTAAACAGTCAACTGGAGGATTTCTTCCAGTGGCAATGTATATTATATATAATTATGACATAATATGCCAAATTGAAGAATATAAAGTTCATTTTTCCATCGGTATTTACATGTATTACATGCAACTTTTAACGGCTCCTGTAGCGCAGTGGTCAAGCCGGGAGGTCGTGAGTTCGAATTCCATGGGTGCCCGAGGGATTTATCACGACCAATTTCCACCCATGATGAGTGTGCTGTGTTTTTTTTTTTAATTTCCAAAATTACTCCGTTGACAAGCATGCCGCAATGACGTTCGTATAGTGAATTTGCATAAACTGCACTTTTTAATGGTATATATGCATGTTCCGTGACCATAAAAACACCGGTTCATCTCCTTTATTTATTGTGATTGGAGGATCAGTTATAAAAATTTTGCCAAAGACGGAAATTGCTGTTATGACGGCTTGAAATTATTCACTCTAAATTTTATGATGTTTAAGGAAAAACTGAGACTTCTGTTTCAGATATTATGTATCAAATTGAAAAATATGTAACACTAAATAATGGTTTTCAATTTTTTTTTCATTAAAAAAAAAGTTTATTCAGTAAAGCAATAACAGTTAGTAAATGTGAGTACATTTTTCCCAAGTTTGACAAATATTCTGTTGCCATAGATACCAAAATGACGTTTGCGAAATGTATTTGCATAAACTGCACTCTCTAATGGCATTTACATGTTCCATGACCATGAAAACATAGGTATAGACACTTTGTTTATTGTGATTGGATGATTAGTTGTCAAAATATTGCCACACACCGAAATTGCAGTAATTGCGTCTTAAAAATTACTAAATTTTATGACGTTTTACGGACAAACTGAGAGATTTCAGTTTTGGATATTATGTATCAGATTGAACAATATGAAAAACTGATGGTCTTTAATATGACATTCCATAAAATATGTGGCCTCAGAAGCACGATACCAGACAGTAAATATGATTACACTTTTCACAATTTTGACAATGATACTGTTGTCATGGATACCAAAATGACGTTTGCGAAGTGAATTTGCATAAACTGTAATTTCAAATGGCATAAACATATTTCTTGAGCATACAAACATAGGCATAGACACTTTATTTATTGTGGTTGGAGGATTAGTTGTTAAGATATTGCCAAACACCAAAATCGCATTATTGGCGGCTTGAATATTTTCAGGCTAAATTTTATGACGTTTTAAGGAAAAACTGAAATATTTCTGTTTTAGATATTATGCATCAAGTTGAAGAATATGTAATACTGAATGTTGGTATTTAATATATGACGACTTTTCATAAAAACTGTGTACTCAGTGGCACAATACCAGAGAGTAAATATAATTATATTTTTCACAATTTTGACAAATTACCGTTGTCATGGATACCAAAATGACGTTTGCGAAGTGAATTTGCATAAACTGCACTTTCAAATGGTATAAATATGTTCCTTGACCATACAAACATAGGTATAGACACTGTGTTTATCGTGATTGGATGATTAGTTGTCAAGATATTGCCAAATATAGAAATTGCAGTAATGGCGGCTTGAAAATTTTCACGCTAATTTTCATAAAGTTTTAAGAAATTACTGAAGGACTTCTGCTTTAGATATTATATAACAAATTGAAGAATATGTAACACTAGGTAATGCATGTTGATATCTGATGATCTTTCATAAAAACTGTGTATTCAATAGCACAATACCAGACAGTAAATATGAACATATTTTTCACATTTTTCACACTTTTTCCGTTGCCATGGTTACAAAAATGACGTTTGTGTTAAATATCGCTTCCGTAGACTGAATATTATCGAAAGTAACATTTATGTGCTCAATCGTGGTAATTAGTTCGATTTATGGTAAAATAGGGCCAAATCATTCTTTTAATGTAATTTGTAGAATATCTAGTGGTTGCCATGGAAACGGCCAAATTACAGAAAAAGTCACACTCGCATTGCTCCACAGCAGGCATCACGGGAAAGAGTGGGTTTCTAGCTTTCATATGGTGTATTGTTTATCCATGTAACGCTCGGGTCCATTAAAATCTTTTTTTTTACTGTTTGGCCGCTCACCTATTGTTTTGCCCAAACGGATGACTCTTCATCGTTGATTTCGTTGTGAGTTTCTGGTGGAGATAGTTTGAGTTTGTTGACATTACTGCCCTGCTCGGTGCTTTGTATCCCTTGATGCGATGCGATTCCAGCTTGCTCACATAATATGTTTGAGCGTAAACTAGGCCAGTTCAGAGGTAAGTGGGGGCACAAAACAAAAGAAAAGCGGCTGCTAGTGTTGCCACATGCTTGATTTATTCACCTGATCAACCGTAGTTTATTTTTTAATCAGAGCTAACATCAGAGCTAATGGACATATCAGGAGTTGATTTGAAACAAATATTTTTTTCTCTCAGTGACACTTTTTGAAATGTGCACATTGGTATTTTTATTTGTTGGATTGTTAAGTAGAACACTGAAGTTAACGTGATTACAAATTGGTTTGCATCATCAGTCGATTTCACATAAATACTGAATATTCCGCCATCATTAGTTCAATCAAGCTAAGAAACATCAGATGTAACCTAGCAACTTCGCAAGCGCTGATATAGTATTACATCGAAATCTGGCGCATGGAAACCAAACAGAGAAATCCGAATCTTTCCAAAGAAGCGCCTGGGTTGACCGGTGGAACACCAGATGGGCCAACGATCGAAATTTCCAGTCTGATGAGAATATTTGATAAACATAAAATCATTCATACAATATCGTGATAAAAAATTCTCATTTCTGTACAATTACATTATAGATATGATTGGCCTGTGATTGAATCGTGAGCTGATTGAATAGTTACAAGATTTTTGTCAGAGAGTATGAGATGGGCCCTGCAATTGCTAGTGATAACTAAAGTGATAGTACAATCATGAATAATGACTCTTCCCACAAGAACATAGAATACTAGAATATACCGTTCTATAACCTATTTGTGCCATTGAAAGACTATATAGACAACTGTACAAAACCAATAAACACGTGTAGCGTTATGACGTGGTGGCTACATAGTAGTGACACCGCGGTTATAGCGCGAACGTGCTGGCAGGTTAATAAAACAATTCAGTGACACTCCAGTAATGGGGTATACCTCTTTATCGTGGGGTCGCCGAACTTTACATTTGTGACGTATCTTTCGAATCACTGGGTTCTCTCGGCGTCGTTCAGGGTCGGCCCAAGCTGTTGACTCACATCACAGCCATGTATGCAAATAGCAGGTTCCTGATCCCTGATGACCAGGGTGATATGGCTCAACAGTGAAATATAGCTGACCTCGGAGACAAGGTCTCTCCGAAAGGGGAAAGCACTGTACGTGCTGGCAGGTTAATTTTACAATTCGGTGACACTCCAGTAGTGGGGTAAACCTCTTTATCGTGGGGTCGCCGAAATTTACACACGTTTCAAAATGTACCATCCTAACTACGATCTGATCTGGATGACACGGATTTTACGATGTTGGATACTACTGGTGAAATCCCCAAACCTATCGCGAAATTCGTGAAAACAAAAATCGGAATTTAGCGTATTTACAGTGTTTCATTCACAACAAAGTTATGAAGACAAGCTTGTATATAGCAGCTGTGCATAAAGAAGTTTCTCAACTGGGATTTGACCAGACAGCTACCATACAAAATCAGAATAAATTTGGTACAACATGGTGACTGAGTCTAACGCACATTTGATCGATTACCACTAACTTTTTGGCCGAATTTTGTCAAAAGACACAAAAAGCAAGATACGCCGGTGAAATTCACAAATACGTGAGCTCCAAATGTCTTTTTTTGCTCAGAAAACGAAAGCGCATTGTTCTGGCTATTATCCCTGTTCTCCGCATCGTTGTCTCGCTTCAGGAATTACCCACCGTTACGGTCTATATCAAGGAGCAAAACATGCAGATTAAACCACTGGTCGACCCTATACCCGTGTGGAGACAGGCGGCATACCTCGCGTACTCGACCCTCGAAGCCAACAGGACTGGCCCGGGGGAGGGTGGGGCGCCTGTCTCCCTGACCCCCGAGGAGCAGGCCCTGGTGGTGAACGAACTCAAGCGGGAGGGATCTAGCAAGTACCTGAACAGCCTCGTGTCTCTGGACAGGTCGCTGCAAGACTACAGACCTGATGTGTGGATAGATCGTGCCAATTATTCATAACGATATTCTTATGGGTTTTTTTAAATTTAAAACAAACATTTTTTGGTGATGACCCTCTTCTCTCATTTGCACTACATTTGATAGGTAACGGTGTAGTAAACTGCAGCAACTCTCAACACCGCTCCTCTCTCCTCCAATTTCACCTGAACTGGGCAGGCCGTTGGAGGACTACCACCTTGCATTTGGGTCCGTTTGTCTGTCTGCACGTATAACTCGGAAGACAAACGGTCCGATTGAAGGTCCAAGGGATTAAGCGGTATGGTAATGGCTTGGTCCTCCTCAAGTTTTGTCAATATTAAATAAAAACTGCTGCCATGGCAACCGAAAAGGGAAAAACACGCAGTTGGGTATAATTCCAATTCTAATCAAGGTTAATTTTTTCAACTGTATTTTTCGATGGTTAATAACAGATTGTATGGTGTACGACCGACTCCCTATTATCGCCTGAAGTCGACGATTGGGCGTCAACTTTTCTACACTATGTGGTGAAGCCAGTTTTCAGTCTTCTCGACCTGTTTTTGTTTGAGTTGATCATACAAACAACACTTTATATTTTGCAATATTTTGCAAAACAACACTTTATATTTATTCAATTGCAATCGGTCTGCTTATATTCATGATTAATATTCCCAAGTATTTTGTATTTTCTATGGCCAATTCCTCATCATTGCTATTATGTTCTTATTATAAATGTTGCCCAAGGTCGCAAATAAAGATCTTCAGCTGAAATCACTGATTTGCGACATTTCAAGTAGTTGTAATTCCAAGAAAAACTGACGATATTCATAGGAATATTGAACATAATGTATGCGACATAGTTCTGAGAAAGCTCGTTAAGTTTGGGAGTCAGCTTCAAGAATTCAGTCCATGGTCGACATCAACTCAAAATCAAAAATAAAAAATGACTACTTTTATTCACGATTAATTTTTGCAATGATTTTTTTGGCGAATTCTCCACAGTGTGATAACGCCCGATGGTAGTACCATCAAGATTCCCTATTTTTATCGGCCAAAGTCGAAAATGTAAGGGTCATCGGCTTTAATTTTAGTAAAAAAAATCTAAGGAAAGAGGGTTTGCAATCTCTGATTATCTCGCTGTTTGGAAATACATTCTACAGGGGAAATTCCATGACACATGTTCCACGTCACATGGTATCTATCCCTGCAACAAACAAGATAAATTCCCACTTTCATATAAATTCCCCTATCATATAAAAGACTCGATACAAGAAATTGATGATGTCCACCTATGAAACGCAAGGTGTGTTCTCACAGAGTATCATAACGTAGAATTG
This sequence comes from Terebella lapidaria, assembly GCA_949152475.1. Classification (NCBI taxonomy): domain Eukaryota; kingdom Metazoa; phylum Annelida; class Polychaeta; order Terebellida; family Terebellidae; genus Terebella; species Terebella lapidaria. Next base: position 9,245,756 of record OX424567.1, read on the forward strand.
TAGAGTTATTTCCAGCACACTCTACCATCATATATGCGAGATATACCCTTATTACCCTCAAGAAGGAACCGATATCGGTCCGTATCAAAAAGAACAAGAAGACGCTGGTGGCGCCCCATGTAGACTCCATAGACCCCAGGGACCTGCGGTACACAGTCACCGAGAACGGAGACTACCAGTCGTTAAAGTGGAACATGGAGTTCCAGTGGCGGAGATACGGGGACTGGGACCCTAAAAAATTTGAACGAATACAAAAATTGAATTCAGAAGCCTGCTTACCAGACATTCCTCGTCATTTTTCCATACCTGATACTCGTTTACCCCGGTGGGTTTTGCCATGGCCATGCACAGGGAGACTCTTCTAGAGATGGGCGGGTAAGATACGTCCATAGACTTCTGGGGAGGCGCGAGCTTTGAATTATCTCTCAGGGTAACGTCTCATTCGAATTACAATTGCCTATTTATATGAATGAATTTTCAGCACGGTCCAGGATTAAATGAGCCTTCCACAAATGGTTAGACGTCGTTACCTACGCGGACACGTCTATTGCATTGCCATGTTTCCAAATAGGACAATTTGGCTCCTTTGAAGAAAATAAGATGTTCACAGACATTACTGCACACAAAGAGTATAATTCAAACTTTTGTTTTGTTGTTTAAAGTACTATTTGATTATTCTACATATGTACATACAATGCCAGAAGCTTGTCACTTGTGTTGTTTTGGTCTAATGTGTTGGTTTGAAAACACAAGAATGGAACTGGGAAAATAACGCGAAAATAAAACCTGATTTACTTCAATTCTTCACGTGTATGTTATGTTAGTAGCGTAGATGCAATCAAACCACTCGCCTCAAACACAGTCATTCAGGTCACAATATTTCATGCAGAATTGTTGAGAATAATTAGCTTTATTTAATATCCCAATGAAAAGGCAAAGTGCCTGATAAATAATACACACGAACATATACATATTTAAATCTTATTAACCTTTACTGAGTTATTGGAGTAAATAGACAAGATATGACTCAACTACTCCGTCCGGTGAACAGCAAAATGCTCCATTGGACTTCGTGATTTGGATGCTAATGTTTGGGGCGCTTTCGTTTCAGTTCAAATTTTCGTGTGTCCTTTCAAGTTTTGTATTGGATTCATCAGCCCAATTGGACACGTTGTAATAGGTCGATAGTGCATTTTGATTATTGCAATAACAACACGTGCAATATAAATTCATGAAGTGGAAGCTAAAGATAGTGTTATACAAATTTTAATGACTAACACTCATTTCCATTGGCCACCATATGTTGTCATTGATCATGATTACACAACCAATAGAAGATATGGTTGTGTAATTAGCTCTGCTGTAGAACAAACGCACATTCAATCAACATGTGGTATTAGACAATATTTACTTCAGACATATTCTATCATTGCAATATTAATCTCTATACTTTATGAAATAATCGATATTTTTATTCAATAAATGGTCAAAAGTGACCATATAACTAACAGGTGGTCAGCGAGGTAAACGAAGAATCTATACAAAATTTCATGTAAACGATTCTATAGACTATAGCATAAAGTCGATAACTCATGCGACACCTGCCATGCTGGGTTCAGTATAAAAGACCCGGCAGGACATTGCTGCATCACACAACTTCACTTGAGGTGGAATCGTGCGCAACGACCAGAGGTGAGTTCACAGCAAGGAAGATATACTGTAGGTTGCTGATGTTCAAAGCATTCGTTAGAGTCAGAAAACTCGAAAAAAAAAGGTTGAGAAGGCATGATCTAGAGATTGACTGACATGCGGTTATTCGTGTTATAATGGCTGATGTAAATATTCTGAATTCGACCATACTCAAAACGTTATATGTTTCATAGATGTCTGCATTTTCTTCCAGCATTCATCATGCAATATTCGTTGAATTTGCGGAGTTTATCGATACGACTGGCCTTGGTAGCCGCGGTCATAACCGTGTCCAATGGTGAGTAATCGCGGGGGAAAAGTTTGCTTGCATATTTGATGATGTCCAAGCACTTTGATGGTCTTCTTTTGGAACTAGATCACTTTTTCAGTTTCAAAACGTGTGTAATTATGTCAAACGATGTATGCAATCGGTAGTCATCATGATATTAGCCGTCTTGTTAACCATTGTCCAATTTCTCCTCATCCAGGCCAGGGATGTCGTATGGGCAAAAAGCAATATGATGTAAGTTTCAACTTCAATTGTGTCCAGCTCCCAAATAGTGCAGATTATATCTGCCCATTTATAAATTATTTCCAATCAAAAGTCGGTGGATCTATTGAAAACAGATTAGGCACAACCTAAATAAATTTCTATGAATAATCCACCGCAAAAAAAAAAAACAACATGAGGAGAAACGCATATGGCATCATTATGATTAACTTTTAATCAACGCGAATAAAAACTTTCCAGATTGGCGATATTGTGATCACGAGGCGCTGCGCCCAGCGTTGTGAGTGTCTGGATGGCGCTAGTGACATGAGCTGTCAGGATTACGCTTGTAGCGAGAACGGACGCTGTATTGGACGCAGCGGGATCTTCAGCTGTGTATGCAACAAGGGTTACCAAGGCGACGGCGTCACGTGTGTCCGTGAGTAGCATGATGAATGAACTGTTACAGTTTTGACTCTTGAAAACACACAGTTTATTTGAAATCTCAGTTTCTCGCACTCTGATCAAATAAATTCACGAAGGTCTTCAGAATGGTCTTTACATTTTCTACAATTAGCTAAGGGAACTGACGCACCCGGCACGACAGAGCCCCCGGTGACTGGATGTAGGAGTGGTCGGGATCTCTACCAGGTAAACTGACCCCCCCCCTCATCCTCTCCATCCCTCTCAAATTCTTTGTAAAAGAATGTAATAAGTAGGCCTAATGTTAGGCATTAGGATTACACAGTATCCACTGAAGTAACTGAAGGCCACTCTTTTGACACATAGCTATGAAAAATAAAAATCAATATAGGACAATTATCAATAAGAAAAATACTGACCCTCTCCACAGCCGGGTGAGTTTTATCTCACTGGAAGATGCGCCGAGAGATGTGAGTGTTTAGCTGGGGAGACTTCAATGACGTGTGCTCCTTACAGCTGCCATGAGAACGCAAAATGTACCAGAATTGACGGCGTCATGACCTGTCAGTGTAAAACAAGATACGAAGGGGACGGGATCACATGCATCAGTGAGCTTTCAGCTTCGAAATTCATGGTTCAAATTAATATTGTGAATGACGTGCTGTTAAGCCGTGGATGTTTATCGATTTAACCAATCATTGTCCACATTCGCTGCTCACAAAACGTGTTATTCCCTTCCATGTTTCCAGAGAGGGTCCGAACTAGGACGCGAACTAGGACGCGAAACAATAGAAATAGAAATAGTGAGTTCAATTTGTCATTATTCACCAACTTAATATCACCAATTATTCCTCCTTCCGTGACGAATTTTTCCAATAAAAAAAAATTCTCCTATATACGCACAAGAACGTAAATCGCAACCGATCACCTTTCAGCTATGGCAAAGTGTGACATCTTCGGGGATCCCCACACTCGATCCTTCGATGGTAAAGTCAACCATTTCCAAGGGTCCTGCCAGTATATGATGGCACAGGACGGATGTGCTGCAGGTGTGCCTCAGGGCCCGAGCAGTTTTAAGGTTTTCGCAGACTTCTGGCGACGCGGAGTGAGCGGTTTCAAAGGGTCTTATGTCAAAGAAGTCTCCGTCGAGTCTCTTGATATGGTAAGACACTTACATGGAAAATATCATTGACATTTTTAAACAATAGCTATACACTGTGTGTATATACCAGCCCAAAGCATAACGCCAATAATCAAGAAAATAGAGAATTTGACACCAACAACTGATTTCAAATAGAAAATAAAAGCTAACCAAACAATATTATCACCAAAATAATGTAAAACCATCTTCAGTTTAAACTCATCTTTCCATATCCCGTGCATACTTGGATCAATGACGCTGTGAATGTCACACAATTTATTTATTTTTTTCTTCAAGAACTGTGTTCCACTTTGATTTGCAGACAATCACTTTGGGTCAGGAGAAGGTTGTTTCTGTGAATGGTGTTGAAACCACATTCTTCCCACTAACAGTGGTACCAGGACTTACAATCAGAATTACAAACAAGTTCGTGGTATGTCCATTGTGTATTCCTGCTGCAAACTCCCTCAAAGTAACTCATCAAGCTACAATACTTCTTCCAAATTAAGGTATACTCCGTGAGCAAATACAGTTTTCGTCTGTCGTCATGTATTTCATGAATATTCCAGTTCGTTGAGTTACCTAACGAAGTGAAGCTTCAGTGGAACGGCCGAGGTCGTATTCAAGTGTACGTGCCTGAGTCCATGAAGAACCAGACTTGTGGACTTTGTGGGAACTACAACGGAGATGAGAGTGATGACTGGATCATGGGGGACTTCAGTTGTCCAGGCGATTCCGAGATGGTCAGCGGAGAAACTGTAAGTCACAATGGGTACTATACATGGTCAGATAATGCCAGGCGATGACGGAAACGTTGATTTGAATACTTAGCGAATAATTGGCGAAAAGTCGAGTGATTTTTCCTTTGGGATATCAAAAACTTTGGTTAATACTTGACTCTATAAAAATGGCAATACATGTATTGTACCATTAGATAGAATAACAATGACCATGTTGTATGATGCATTACTGAAAAAAAACATAACATTAACATTGAGTCTTGTTTGAGTATTTAACAAACGTATCATATTATATCAGAACTCCTAAATGGACCATCTGATCTTGCAATACATGTGTGATGTGATCAATGCAAAAACTTTACTGGAAAAACGTCTCCCCACAGGCACCCGATGCAAACCGGTTTGGTACCTCGTGGACGACTGCGCTCGATAGCGATGAACGCTGTGAGACTCAGTGTGATGAGCTGGATACTCCGGAGCCGAGCTGTGAGGGAGACGACTTGCTAGAAGCCCAGACCTTGTGCTCCGCCATCAAACAACGCTTTAGGGTAAGGTCATAATTTGATATTGATACTTGATCATATTTTACTGTTTAAGAGATGGACAGTAATGACGGTGATAGTTAATCTGACTTGGGATTGGATGATCCCAAACGAGTTACTCTATAATGGAACAAATCCCAAATATTTACCCATTCTGTTAAAATGGCTCATACACAGCACAAATAATAATTATGGGCCTACCGTTGAATCCTTCCACCAGGAATGTTTGCAGGTGGCGTCCGATGATGACATCAACAGTGTTTATGATGCCTGTGTCATGGACGCATGTCTGACAGGGGACTTCAGTGATGAATTCCAGTGTTCCCAGGCGGAAGTTTATGTGGATCTCTGTTCGAATGAGTACCAAGTCGACATGACTGGCTGGAGGACACCGGACTTTTGCGGTATGTTTCTTCTTCAATTTAGACAACTTTGGAACGCCTGTTAGTAGCATCGTTGTCTTAAAATCCTCTATTTGCAGATTGCTATATTTCGAATCAGCACAATAAAGAGCGTTGAATGAGATGACGCATTTTTAATCACAATTGCATGCGGTGAAATGTCCATCCAAACTCATAGTCATGTATATCAATTCAGTGGTGTACATCGATGACGTTGTTACCCTCCCCAGATATGACCTGCCCAGAGAATTCACAGTACAACAGCTGTGGCTCGTCCTGCCAGCCCACCTGTACAGACCCTGAGGGCAAGGAGTGTGATGACGATGCCCCATGTGTGGAAGGCTGTTTCTGTCTGGATGGGTACATCTGGGACGGTCAGAAGTGCAGGCCAGCAGATGACTGTTTATGCAGAATGGATGACGAAGTATACCAGGTCGGTGAATGGAGTCTTACACACCAATAATGGTTATATCAGAAGTAGGTCACGTTGATTATGTACCACAAAAAATAACATGCAGCGGGGTGATTAAAGTATATACACACGAATGTACAAAGAATGTGTAGAGGAACTGTGTGATCAAAATGTGCAGATGCAACATGATTGTGCATCCATGGACATAATAAGAACAGCTTCATCAACCAGTAATAAACGTGTATTTGTAGACTGGCGATGTGTTTCTCTCGTCGAACTGTACCGAGCGATGTGAGTGTCTGCCCTGGGAAAGCACGATGACCTGTACCGACCACATTTGTGCTGGAGCGAATACCAAGTGTAAAGTCCGATCTGGCGCTGAGCAGTGCGTGTGTGCACGAGGTTATGAGGGAGATGGAACCACTTGTACTCGTGAGTATGGGACTGGGGCTTAATTGAGTGTGGGACTGGGGCTTACATTTCGATTTCACATTCACATCCAAATTGAGAAAAACGTCAATACACGTCATCACGTATGTGTATGAAAAATATTCATGTGGTGCGTTGATATACATTCAGTGAATTGATTTTAAGACAGGAACGTGGAATACTTCTAATAATGTGCGTTATCAATTCACTTTTTGCAAATGTTTTATATCCTCACAGCGAAAGAAAGGAGTCGTAAAGATCGCCCAAGGAACAGTACGTACCTTCAATTCCTTGGAAGAAATTCATTCATGAGCTTTCCTGGTTTCATAATCCTTTTGTTCATTTCAATTTTACGTATTTGATATATAATCATACTGTATTGTAGTTGACTAAACAAGTGTTATTGATTGAAATAAGTTGAGTGAAGGAAAAAGTCAACTGGAAATTCATTGTCTCTAAGTAACTCATAATTGTATCACGTATACTTGATACTTACAGCCAATGCCCTATGCCGCCTGTATGGAGATCCCCATGCCTTATCCTTTGATGGCAAGAAGTTCGATTTCATGGGCAGTTGCCAATATCTGATGGCTCAGGATGGCTGTACGGATGGGCTGCCAGGAGACGAGCAGGCCACTTTCAAGGTCATAGTCAACCAGTGGACAAGGGAACTGGAAGTCCCCGTGGCATGGGTGAAGGAGGTCTATGTGGAATATAATGGCATGGTATGGGTGATAGTGGTGATAAAAACAACAATATTTAGAAGAGGGTGCCTTCAAGGCATACAATTCATACTGATAGTAACAAAACATGTAGAAACGGCTGATCCCATGTCTTAGAATTACATGTATCAGTTTTCAATACATATGAATGCGTTCTAGCAATGCCTTATATAAAGCAGACAGGAAACATCATCTTCTGAACTGAGATAAAGCTCGATGATCTACAGAAAGGTGGGATCGGTTCACTTTTTTGCAGAACGTGACTTTAGGACAAAAGAAAACAATATTTGTTGATGGTTCTCCGATGAAACTGAGCCGGAGACTAAACATTCGAGGAGTGAAGATCAGGAATTTCAAAAGGGCTTTGGTACGTATATATAAAGTGATCTCTCCATAGAGTTTGGATGTTACACACCATTAATTCAGGTGCTTAAACCTGTGGAACCAGAAAATTACGACTGTGTATTAAATGATATAAATATGACATGAAACGATACGACAAAAAAAAATCTTAGAAGAGAGTTATGAAGATTCGTTGAGCAATACGCATGCTGGCACGTGCGTTTCAGTTCTAAAATTTAGAAATGGATTGGGGATAAACGAAGTACTAGTATTTAGTAGAAATGTGATTCTTGAAATTAATTTGCTGCATAGCAAGAATATTTTGATCGCATAATGACTCCTGGACCACTGAACCACGAAATTATAGGTTATAGCTGACCCAAAATGTGATTCAAGAACATGTCATAATAAATCGTCACAGGTTGTCAAGCTGCCCAATAGAGTGGATATTCGTTGGAATGGCAGAGAGCGAGTGGAGGTCCTTGTGCCCAAGAAAATGAAGGGAAAGATGTGTGGACTCTGCGGGAACTACAACGGAGATCCCAGCGACGATTGGATCATGGGAAGATACACCTGTCCAGATGATGATTCTCTGGTCGCCGGGCAAATTGTGAGTTTTGTAAAGAGCATAGGAAACATGAAAAATATGGGTCAAATGTGATAAAATTCACCTATGAATGAGAGATCAACTGAAGGATATTGAGTTGTGTCTCTGGCTGAGAAGCTACTGGTGCTCAGGTTTTCTCTTCTGGTAGCTCGAACGAGTTAGATGGCCCTTCTCACAGCTTTCAGTTGTGCATATCAGAAATCACATGTCCTAGCGATAAGTATTCCCATTGAACTCCAACTGATACTCATAACTAGTGCCGTCTAATTGTTAAAAAAACCTTCAATCCATTCTAATCTCATGGAAACATGGCTGAGGTTGAACCTCCTATTCGCAATAGGGATTTCCACCAAATGTGACTAGGTAAAAATTCGGATTTGACGTGTTTTTCCCGTCCCCCAGGCGACCCTGATGAACCAACACGGGATCTCCTGGCTGACGTCATATGATGGAGACTACCGATGTGCGACCCAGTGTGATGACGTTGACAAACCAGTGCCCACGTGCGAGGAGGAAGACCGATTGGCCGCTGAGCAACATTGTGAACCGATCACCAACCACCCCGGCTTCCAGGTGAGAAAACGCACCCCTTGGCTTGGCCAGTTCCCCATTGAAATGCCACTGCCATCTGTTGGCAAGGGATGCCTTATGTTGATCATCATGTCTCCATCATCTCTCCCCCCCCCCACATCCCTTCCCAGGAGTGCCTGAATGTTGCCTCTCCAGTCGATATATCCAGCGTGTATGATGCCTGCGTCATGGATACATGTCTGCTAGGAGACTACACTGACGAATACCGCTGTACCCAAGCTGAAATCATTGTAGAACTATGTTGGGATAAGCATAATGTGGATCTGGTCGGCTGGAGGTCTCCAGACTTCTGTGGTGAGTGGTCGTGTTTTGACTGTGAGGTCAAGGTAATCCATACAATATTAGCGGGGATCCTAGCGGTTCACGATGACAGGCTGCAAGACGTATCAGGCATACTGATGAGTGATGTTTGCATCAACGATTATTTTAAAAACAAACCGTTTTTGTATCCGGAAATACAAAACGACTCATGGTTTTATGTGTAACGCATTTGTGTGTGTGATTTTATGTGAAATTCATAAATTCTCCTCTACTCCAATCAGGTATGGTCTGCACAAACAACACGGTGTACGACACCTGTGGACCGCCCTGTGACCGCACATGTGCCGACCCCGATGGTCTGGCCTGTGACCCCGAGGCGCCCTGTGAGGAGGGCTGCTTCTGTAAGGCCGGGGACGTCTGGGACGGGGAGCAATGTGTATCGGCAGAGGACACGTGTGGCTGTGACTTCCAAGGCGAATTCTACAAGGTAGGAGTTCGCACTATTTCACGATATATCATTCGGCGAGATAATATGTTTTCATGAATTTTGGCTTCGAGTATGTTTCATTCTGTGTGAACCGAACAGTGAATTAATGTATTGGTTGATTCACCAGTTACTAAACACAGTAAATATATGTGAAATGGGATAGTGTTATTTGTTAATCTCAAATTGTATGCTAAATATGTGTAAAATTATAATAATTTGAAATATTGTAGTAATTTCTTAAGCATCATTTCAATAGTTTACTGCGTTTTCAAGTAAATAAACTGTTGTTATTATATATAAACCTCCAGTACAATGACGTTGTGATGACCGATGACTGTACCGCGATCTGCCACTGCTTGCCCGGATCTACCCAGATGTCCTGCAACCCAGTGAGCTGTGAAGTCACCGCTTTCTGTGTAAAAGAAAATGGCACCAGCCAGTGCGTGTGCCCGGATGGTTATGAAGGGGACGGGTTCACATGCAATGGTAATTGTAGCTGTTGTGTATTGTTTATGATCGAGCTCGGCATCACGTGATCACTGTGTTGTATGTTGTGGAATGAGTGAGAGTGTGACTGCATATTGCGTCCTTGATAACACTGTGTTTTTAGGTTTTACAGGTTCCCGTAGGATCTCGCCAACCGTTCATCGATGTTATCAGTTTTGTAACCATTTCCTTGTGTTGACCTAACCCTTTCCATTAAGAATTTTCTAGTTAGAAAGGCAGGTACGAGCATTGAGCTTTGAACATCTGATAGTGCCCGAGGCTCTTGGAGTTACTCAACTGACGCGGCAATTTTTGGTTACAGAGGAATGCTACTGCTGTCGGTGAGTGACCAACACAGGCATAATTCGTCATCAAATGAATTATATAGCATGCAAATTCGGTGTGATTTCAATGAAATAGAGTCTCATGTAGTATGTAATGATTTTTTACAGCAACTAATCAAATGCATATTTTCAGAGACTGACGGATGACGATGACATAGAACATGTGACAAGATGAATGACCCATATATGGATGTATGTAATATGTTGCACAATAAAACTGAGAAACCCCGATTCGTTTGGATTCATCATTTGGATGTTTTCATACACTGTGCGGCAGATGCAAATATATATATATGGCACACAAGCCATAACATGTATCAATGAATACACCAATAACTATACATGTACTCAACACTGTACACGATAATAATGACAGTCACATGGCGTAATATGTAGTATATACAGTGCGACGACAAAGAAATGTATTAGGGTTCATTCTGTGACGTATTTAGATATATCATATATACTTTGACACAGCATTGTATGGTCCAAGATGAGAAAACAATTCATAGTCGAGAGTAGAAGCCCATTAACATCAAATATATGTATCACAAATCCATGAGTACATGTTTAGGGCAATCACAAGCCGAAAGGCTACGGCGTAAGTGAAATCAATGTTTCCCCCAAGAAAAGAGCACTGATGGCAGTATGATCATGGGATGTTCACCACAGTCGAGTTGCAGGGCCTCTTACAGCAGTTGTAGGACGCCAGACAATCTTTGTGAATATTGCAGTTAGTGATGTTAGCCGAGTCCTGGGAATACAAGATATATATCCATGCATATATACACTCCAAAATATGTATTAATTTACACATGATCGGGAAAAAATAATGACCCTGGTCCCAGCCACTGATATATAATACATACCATATGTTTCCAGATTATTATTACCCGATGATGCCATCCATTGTCATACATTACCCAGTGTTCCCAAAACATGATTTCTCCCGTGGTGTCAGCTCTTGCCATTCAATACCCAGTGTTCCCAAAACATGATTTCTCCCGTGGTGTCAGCTCTTGCCATTCATTACCCAGTGTTCCCAAAACATGATTTCTCCCGTGGTGTCAGCTCTTGCCATTCATTACCCAGTGTTCCCAGAACATGATTTCTCCCGTGGTGTCAGCTCTTGCCATTCATTACCCAGTGTTCCCAGAACATGATTTCTCCCATGGTGCCAGCTCTTGCCATTCAATACTCAGTGTTCCCAGAACATGATTTCTCCCATGGTGCCAGCTCTTGCCATTCAATACTCAGTGTTCCCCGAACATGATTTCTCCCATGGTGCCATCCATTGTCATACATTACCCAGTGTTCCCAGAACATGATTTGTCCCATGGTGCCAGCTCGTGCCATTCAATACTCAGTGTTCCCAGAACATGATTTCTCTCATGGTGCCAGCTCTTGCCATTCAATAATCAGTGTTCCCAGAACATGATATCTCCCATGGTGACAGCCCCTGTCATACATTACCCAGTGTTCCCCGAACATGATTTCTCCCATGGTGCCAACCCCTGTCAAACATTACCCAGTGTTCCCAAAACATGATTTCTCCCATGGTTCCAGCCCTTGTCATACATTGCCCAGTGTTCCCAGAACATGATTTCTCCCATGGTTCCAGCCCTTGTCATACATTACCCAGTGTTCCCAGAACATGATTTCTCCCATGGTGTCAGCCCCTGTCATACATTACCCGGTGTTTCCAGAACATGATTTCCCCCATGGTGCCAGCCCCTGGCATACATTACCCAGTGTTCTCAAAACATGATTTCTCCCATGGTTCCAGCCCCTGTCATACATTACTCAGTGTTGTCAAAACATGATTTCTCCCATGGTTCCAGCCCCTGTCATACATTACCCAGTGTTCCCAAAACATGATTTCTCCCATGGTGCCAGCCCCTGGTGAGTCCGGAAAGATGACACCATGCTTCGGTGTGATGAGGTTGACCTGTCAAATTGAAAATTAAAAAGTTACTGCACAATTCCTCCGCTGTCCACATTATGACACATAGCAGGTGTGAAATTTAGCGACTGTATATTTTCTAGTGATATCACCTGACAGTGGCCGTATAATTGATAGTCCTTGGCCAGTATGGGTCGTTTGACTGTAGGGTCAGTGTTCCCAGGGTCGTCCCGCTGAATGTACTCCAGAAATACATAGAGGGCCATCAGGGCAGTACGACTTGGAATCATACACACAAAATTTCCCATCAGAGCGATGCTGATAATTTCCGAGTTCCGGCTGTAGGATTGAAAAGTGAATCGACAGTTAGAAAAATGTAAGTATTAACATTGGTTTTCTTTCTTGAATATAAGCTTCTTTTTGCATGCATGTACAGACAACACTAGGTTTTGGACGCATTCTTCAATAAAGTTATTCTTAACTTAATATCAGACTAAATGAAGACAAAATTTTTTTATATCACGTTTTGTAAAGGTCAATTAGTGATTTTTGTAGACATCAAGTACAATAAATGCGGTATTATTAATATGTTTTATAAAAAAATATAATTTTTCTACGCTATATATAAGATAATCCTACTTTATATTATAAAATAAATACCATATATTATACAATATATTATATGTATATAAACACGTACTGCCAGACAGCTTCACCCTGGTCGGTGGCTCCACATCCTTCATAGACAACCCCGTCATTACCAATCAGGTAGTTGTATGATATGTCTCTCCAGTATTCATTGGGCCTGATCTTACCTGGTTATACAAATAAGTCACTGAAATTCAAAAGACAACTTTCGAAACAAACAAATTTATGACAATTGCATATAACTGTGGTGATTTTGCCCAAAGCACACGGCAGGAGTCTTTGCAAAACACTAGCAAGTATTGTGGCCTATCTTTAGATCGCTCGAGTTCCGAGCGTGCGCTGCCTAGCAACGCACTGTACCTAATCGCGCCCAGTGAACTATAACAAGTGGTGACCTAGTTTCTCCTCCCGCCTCTCGGTTCGATATATACGCGAGCTGTCTGTGAGATTGTCCCAGAGCAAGCCGAGAGGCAGGACGAGAGGCTCGCCATGAGCTTTACGTCCCTGTGTCTTGGGTAAGGCCCTCGCGGGTCCTGGGGACGATTTCCATTGGGGGCCCGGGCTGGGGTAGAGACAGTTGCTGACTCGGGGGCGCAAGCCCTGTGGATCGCCAGTTCTCTTCTCCACCCGGGGTGGTGTGACACAGGCTCTGGCAGACCGTCGGGCTGGCTCAGAGTTCCATCTCTGTGACAGTGCCTTCGGCGAAGCCGGCCAGCAACATGCCCACGTGTACGGGTTCCGTGGTGCCGCTCCCATGGCATCTCGGGCTCTACATACGGCTACATTACCATAACTATGTAATATGCATGTTGTAGTTATGGAGTTGGTGAGATGCATGTGTTATGTCGTAGTGTATGACGGCCGGACTCGTTCCGGGCTGACTGTACCTGGTAGAAGTATTCCGTAGAGTAGTGCCGGACGCCCTGTAGCGGGCGCCCGCCGAACTTTACATAACATATTTCTAATTGTTTTTTAAGCGGAGCCGATTGGTTTCCAGCTTTCAGTTCCGTTCTACTAACAGTTGTTTTGGCCATGCCGCACAATCAGTACGCCTTTTGAAATTGCATGTAGTTATCTGCATCACACTAAACAATGAGAACATACTCAATATATGTATAGATATGTGGAATATGTTTCCTGAAACAGTGTTCACAGTGGCAGTGGTGAAACAGCAAAATACCCTTCAATAGTTCCACACTATTATAGAAAATTGCGCCCGATTGAAGAAAAATATTACCGTTCTCTCGAGTAAATACTTACTCTAATTGTCAGCAATGAAGTTATCACGACGATAGGCATTTTGAACATTTCAGGCATAGGCTTACTAGTATGGGTGATAATTTAATCAACCAGCTTACATGTAGTCTTAATGCATTTGTATTATTTACCGTCCATTTGCGCACTCTGTATCCAGCGCATGACTTCACAACAATCGGAAGTTACGTCACATCCTGTATGTACCATAGCAGTATGCATGATAACGGCCTTTTTAACCGGGGTTTTCAGCTTTGGTGTTGTACCGTTCGGCTTCCTAGCTCCCCATCCATAACGCGGCATGAAGTTGAGAAAACCACTATCTGTTTTTAAATATACAATGTGAAAGCAGGAATTTTTTAGCGTTTGCTATGTCATGGCAATATTGAAATGCAATGAAATCACTCTAAATTGCTTAGTCATATGAAACATAACAAACATGTCCGGTGTGCACAATGCGACTTACAGTGCACAAACTGTGATACAATATGAACAGTCTGATTATCGGCACTTACTTGTTTGCACTTTAATTGCCGACTCTGAACACGGAGTCTTCTGCTTCAGGAACCAGTATATAACAATGGATATCCCAGTTGCAACAAGGATGGAAAGTGCGCCAAGAACTAGAATCAATAACTTGGTGTGTCGTTTTCTCTGTGCGACCTCCTGCCATTTCTCTTCCATGTACTGTTGCTTTAGTTGTGTCATGTACATCGACGTTTTCTGCGGGTCGAGATCTCGCGAGAGGATGGAAGAGATTGTGTCGTCATCGGATCCGAGACGCTTGAGTGTATCGACGAGATCTCGTTTGATCTCGTCGAATTTATCATCGGTGATTTCCGGGCTGGTCGCGTGGAACAAATAGTTTCGGATCTCTTTCAGTCGGATCAAATCGTGGCACCAGTCGGTATCGCCGTATCTAGGCGACCGATGCCACATGATCCCACGGCGACTCTCCTCTTCAGTGATATTACGAGCGAGAACCATCCAAAGACTCATATCAATAACCGACATGTCCCCGGCGAACGGATATAGAATACCAAACTGCGTTTTAGATATGATTCCCTTCCTTCGGAGGACTCTAAACTCTGCCACGTTGTCCGTTAAGGCTTGTGCAAGTGTCTTCCTTGCCGGCAAGTTTCGTAACGTTGCTCTTTTCATCCTCTCAGTGCCTTCACACATCAGGAGACTAGTGATTCTGGCGTAGTTCCCTCCGTTTCCTGAATCCGCCATTAGAGGTATTGTATCACTCCCAGCCATCTGAAATCCAAACAGTTACCGGACTAGTGTGCTGGTGTTTACCAATGTGTCGTCCCCCTGACATATGTATTCATTGGCACGAATGCCGGCAGATAACCTACTTTTTCCGTAATTACTGAACGAAAAACCGGAGATGCAATTTGTTTGATATTTATTACATCCTTGCTAATATGCATACTGAATGTGTTCATGAGTCAGTTTCAATGTAAGTTCAAGATAGAGCACTTTTATTGTAACAGTGAGGAAGTTTTTCTTACAACCGGGAAGTTGAATTACCATTAAATTATATTCAACGCATCGCGACTTGATATAAAGCGGCTGAATATAGGTTTTGACGTCACGAGGTCTATATAAATATATCCGAGCCTCTCCAGTAAAGCGAGAGACTCGTGTTTATAAACCACGTACCCGCTATAGCATAAAGTTCACAAATAAAAAATGAAATACACATGCGTACACTAAGTTCTGTATAGTGGCATACCGTGTTATTATGCGATGGTGGTGCACCCTATTCTGCTTTCGTTTCTGTTTTGAGCTTGTATGACTGTACATCGTAAATATTAAAACAACTTCGGTACTTACAGGCTGAATACAAAACATCAGTTGTAGCTTGTTTCGAACTTCATATATACTCCGAACTTTATATATATTCCGCATATAAAGTGATGGGTTAATCCTGCATAGATATGCCACCATGCCAGAGCTCGCAATATTACAGTAGAGTTTGTTTATGTTTACACAAAACCAGGAATCAGAATACACATCGATGTGACCATGGACACGATGTTTGCACCATCCATTGCCATAAATTCATTCATGTGCACATACTACGCAACTTATGGCCATGGAAGCTTATCGCTATACATGTATGGTCTAGACATGTAATTCTATTGCTTCCCTTGACCGCAGCGTTTCCTGTAGCGTGATTATATTCGAAGGCGTTATGACTGCGTGATATTCCTCCGCGCATGTTGTGTTACAATATTTCTTGTTTTTCTGCTTCCACACAACTCAAACAAATTGTCTCCCATTACCAGAGGATAGACAACAATTTCAAATAATTAACTATAGTCTTACGTATATGGATGTAAAACTGGATCATCACCGAGATACAAACTTATACTCGGTTGTCATTTTTCCTTTTTGTAACATCCAAACAGTTTGAGACATATGGTGTTTCACTGAAAGATTCGAGACCCAGTCCCATACATGTATACATGTAGGCCCCGGATCAACACCAGACTCTGAACCGGGTAGACTGGTGACGGTGTGAGAGGCCAACACGGCTGCTTGGGGGTCAGTTTTAGGTCACTACAACACGTTGATCAAAAGAGCTGGCGACATCCGTGTGGACACCGTGGCGAAACGTTTCTGGAGGTACCGTAAGGCCCCGTGGACATTCATAGCCGTGATAAATCCGTGACGTTCTGGGACAATCCAGGAACGAGTTTTATACCCCGAACCACCCCGACAGAGCTACGGATCGAACCGGCGCCTGCACGGTAGCTACATTATGTTCTCACGGATCAGACCGGCAGGTCCACGGATCAATATGGCAACTACACGGATTTACACGATAGAACACGGTGTTTTAGGGCTATCCGTGCAGCTGCCGTGTTAAACTGGTCATATATCATACCCCCCAAAAAACGAAAACTTCCCCGGATCAAATACAAAATAGAAATTACAAGATAATCCGTGTTGGTCCGGGCCTCTATGGGACTAGGGCCTAATCAGCGATTACTGTAAACATACTTGTGTCAGATGGTGCCGGGAATCTACGTGTAGATAAATTTGGCTGATAAAATAAAGTCGGCGCATAATTTATTTGCGCGAACATATCTCTTAAAATCTCGGAACTTGATGACTTGTATCAGATGAATTTCTGACAACGTTTGAACAAGCCTGCTGGCCAAAGTTGCTGACATGGATTCGAAGTTTGTTCTTCAAAGAGCGGAAAATTATTTCAATAAATACGATTCTAAATGGGATTTGACCATTGCAACGACGATCGGGAAAGCAATCAGTCAAAACAGTGGTGAATGCCAATGTAACAGTCCATTAAAAGGTCCGAAAAGTAACATGTGATGGCGTTATGCTGTTCAAAAAACGATAGTGGTCACAGTTTGGTATCCTGGAATGGCTGAGAGTATTATTGTACATTGTTATGGTTGGGTGTGAAACTGTATGTCAGGCCAAATATTATACTAGTATTTGGTTGCAGTACTTTGTTATCACCAAACAAATGAACATATTCAATGTTCATCGATACATGGTTTGAGGACTTTGAGTGTCTAATTTTTCTTACCAACTTTGTATCGTGCCCGACTATGCTCACGTTGATCTGGCCTTTGAGTCAGATTATACAGCTCACTCCTGGTTTAGTTACTGACAAAAATGGGACTGTCTCAAAGATGCTATGGAACAGATTTTAGAAAAAAACCAACATTTTTGTGCTGGATTGCGCTGTCTATCAAACAAAAAATTTGTATCGCGAATAGGCCTAATTTACAGTGACCACCACAGTTTAGTGGTCACAAATATCTACGAGCGTAACATGAAGTTGTCATTCAATTTCGGTATTGTTAGGTGTATGATAGCACATGGCGGCATGTGGCAGCAGGTCTTGGAAACTGCAACAAATCCATAAAGGTCCAAACTTCAGTTTTTTTCAGATTCTGTTGTGGTACGTATAGTATATTGTGGTAAGTAACTGTCAGGGCATTTGTAGGTGAAATGTGACAAAGATATGGAGATCCTGGGTTCAGCCATTACATGTATGGTCAAGACATATCGCACATATCGACTAGCAGACAGACGGCCAACGAAGAAGACAATACCCGCGCCAATATCGTTCATTTCTAAACATTGTATTTTCTTTGAGATGGCCCCTATTTAAATCAGCTATTACATCGAAATCAATCCCATACATCATCAAACTGGTAAGCTAGATTTCCCCATAAGGACTATTTTTTCTTACATATACCCACGAGAAACGCACGTGACAGAAAAAAATAACAGTCATTGTTTCATAATGGTCATAGTGTCATTTTCACTTCATATAAAGTTCAATTAACACAAGTTAGTAAGTTCCGAGATTTGACGAGATATGATCGCACCAATAATTTATGCGCCGATTTTAGAGTAAATTAATTACGGTTTTATAACCGTCGTGACATGTTGTTATGTGTACTGTATAATTATGTACTGTCCGAGTATTCAGCATATTTATTATTAATATTAATGTCATGTTTCGATGTATACAATGATACAATACCCGTCCTCATCTGTGAGTAATATACCACCAGGCTAACGATTTTAGAACTATTGGATGTCTGTGAAATTATTTAGAAACGCGTCATTTAATATCATAACTCGTAGAGCGTCTATGGAATACTCGGACGCCTTAATGCAATTAAATTGATTTTCTGTAGAAATTGAATGATCGATTCCCTAGTAATTATAGAAGGGACTACATCCCTCTAGATTAATTAGGCGCTTGGGGAGAAGTCATTAATAATACATGGGATATTCCACGAGAATAGTTTTTTTTTCAAACTACCTTTATGGACTAGGAACCTACGTAATCGTACTAATATAATAATGATTGATTCTTATCCGGATAAAATGTTTTAGGTGTATTGTCGCCTTATATTCAGTCAAATTGTTTTCAAATGAAAACTTCACTGGTAGAGTCAAATTGCGTAATAATGTTACGTCAATGCGTTTGGGAAAATAGGAGAAGAATTCTGATTGGATGAAATTATAACTGGAAAGTTGAGTGGGAAACAATCAAGAACGAGTGACTGACTTCGTGACAAAACCGTCTCTACAGACAAAGCAATTAAATCAAACGTGTGTTTTCGATGGGGTAAATGTTGTATTTAATTACAATGCTTTCTATCTTACAAATGGTGATTTGTGAACGAAAACATCAACAACAAAAAACTGTTAAATGGGTTAGGCTACGGACGTGAGTTGCAGGTTAAATATCAGTTCGTTTTTCAACAGCCCCCGAGAAATCACAATCATTCTTTCGCGTCATATCCAATAACGGAATCAAACATCAATTAACAAACGTGACGAATCATAACTTGGTGTCCCTGTCGCTAAAGTCGAACCCCTCAAGTGGGTAATGTCCCAGAGGTTCTGACAAGTGGTTTCCATGGAGACCGTTCTGTTGGTTGTGATGGTTACGGTCCGGGAGGTTGTCATTCCTCGGCACTTTGCGATAGCTCGACGCGGAAATGAAATGGAAGATGTCGATGAGCAGCTCAAGCACCTCGGTGAGTGTGATTATAGAAATCCCCACCCAGAGGCCGAGTTGCCCCCCGATGTCCGACACGAGCTGGTTTTGCGTGTAGTCGGCTGTTTCCGCCGTCTTCACGACGTTGCTATCCGCGATATAAACATTAAGTCGTGCGAAGTCCTGCATCGATTTCTCCCGTTGTTCCACGCTGAAATACTTCTCAAACATCATGAACTTTTGCTTCGTACCGGTCCTGTTGAATCGTTGGTTGAACCCCTCAATCCCGAACACGTCAAAGTAGGCGGCGTCGCCTTCATACCCAGAAGCCGGCCATTTTGAAAGACTGTAGGACACATCATATGCGACCTCGTCACACGGTGGGAAACACCGACACTTCTCCATACTTCCGCTATTCCTTGTCATTCGCGCCTTCTCCGCACGCGCACAGGTGATTCTGTCATGGAGCTCGAATAGAATCTTGAGACATTCCTCTGTCGCATTGAAGATGCATTCGTCTGGAAATTGTTTATCATTCCTACAAAGCGACACATTTGACGCGTAATGGAGCCCTGGAAGACCGACGTCTAAGCAATCACAGTTTTTCACGATATGATCCTGTACGCACATTTTCTGACAAGCCATCAGCCTATATCGCTGATTTTCCCCGCCGAATGGATTAATGTCGGAACAGTTTCCATGCGGTGGTCCGACGCGTATGTTCCGTCGTGGTCGTATTCCGAACGACGCTGAGAATCCAGGCGGAACATCGAATCCTTCCGTGAAAGGGTATGGGGTGGTTTTCGGTGGGTGTATTACTACACGCACTCCTTCACTTGCCGAAACAGCACTTCGCCATTCGTGTAAACCCGGTAACATTCGGATTTCGTCGTTTTTATCCAACATGCCACTTCCTGATAACACGATACTCGACCAGCCATTCTCAATGCCTTCCGAAAGAGAATCATCAATATCCGACGCCGACGGCGCTTCATACGTAAAACAATTAAAATAGTAAGGATCAAAGAAACGCTGGAAATCTCTTGTTTGATTGCATCTATGTCCAGCATAGTGGCAATTCACCACGAAACCTTCCAATTGCACTGCCGCGCGCGCAATGATATCACTGTCGATGTTCGCTGAAAAAGTAGTACGTGAAAACACATCCTGAAATATCTCTGGGTATTGCCCTTGATATGTCCACCATAGCGGGGCATATTTCGCTACCATCTTCATATACTCCTTAATGAATGGTATATCACTCTTATTGATGTTATTGTAAGGCGAATCATCTTCGAGGAACATCCGATTTATTGTATTTAAAACGACGATGTCCAAATTGCGCATGTTGCATATTGATATGGATGGGAAGGGCACGGGGGTCGGGACTACTTCCACTGTGACTTTCTTTGGGTAGGAGAAATATCGAGTGAGAACCTCAGACATCTGGAGACAGAACAGTCCGCCCGCAGTCAGACACACCAGCGACCAGAATAAACGGGCCATCGTCGACCTAGCACGGATCACCTTCGGGATACCTGCAAATAAAAGAGAGAAAAAAATGTTCATAACTCATCATGATACATGTTAGTTTGAATCGGTATACATTTGTATTGAAGTCACATCGGGTGTCATCAGGTATTAATTTAACAATCGGCATATTTGAGTCATGTCTTCAACGTGTTCTATTCATCGATTCCCTTTGGAAATGAGTTAAATCATGTATGATTATAGGCCTATGCATTACTTTCTAGGGCAAACGATGTTCAAAACAAGGTATCTAATTACACAATCTTTACTATTGTTTGGGTACTAAATTATCAATTGTCGATCTTTCATATTTGATTGCTAACTCATTCGGAATACAATTCTGCATGTATTACAATATTATGTTTTTAAAAAATAATTTTGGACGATACATGTAACATTTAAATGAATTATATTACAATACTCTTAATGATGGCACTATTGTTTTTCATCGATGTCAGGTACACGTATTAAATTGCATATTTTAATTATTTAGATAAACATGTATCAACGAATTTTACCAATATAACATTGCCTCACAAGAACACTGACATTCCAAGTCATTATGGATTCATTGTCTTTTATTAAAAAATTATCATTTAATAAATATTTCAAATCGCATTGCACGTTGGTCAATCATATGCAATTTATGCTCATGTATCATGTGTATTGAGATGTTTCGTTCCAATGTCATAGACGAAAAAAAACCCGCTTCCAGGAAAATCTATTCTTACCATTCTTACACCCAATCATTATTAGCAGGTACCCAGAAAGAAAATTAACATCGACTTATTCATCAATCGTCTTGGAGATTCCAAAACAAACATACCAATTATCATATAAATATACAGAGGCCTTGAAGATGATGCCCTATCGCGTGGCTTTCTCCTCTGGCACGACTCCATCGCTCCCTCGCTGATTCCGAACTAATCAAATCCATTATACTCCTAGACGGGGAAACCTTCATCACATTCTAAGGTCATCATTCCTCCATGAATGAAGGAGGAGAATGCAACTATTTGAGAAGAGCTCTTTCCAATTCAATGTATTGGATCAATTATATTTCATACCCGTTCCACCTAATTGCCTGTTTGTTGCAATATCGAGAGGTCAAAATACCTTTCATTGATGTTATTGATGAAAGTCAATTGTAAGGACCGAGGGTTTTGTGAAAGAGGTTCCTTTTTTCAATTAGCAGGTTCATATTTGTCTCATAATCCATCCTATAAAGATCAGCTATGCGTGCGTACTCCGATGCAACACAATCCAAATGTACTGAATACTGTGCAACATTTATGCTCACATATGAGAACATAGAAACGATATTGTGAAGAATCATAAAAGATATGAATATTGAAGTGAGTTCTTTGCCCATCTTTTGCACACATATTATGACTCCCAGCAGAAAACAATGATCTCGTTTATTTCACATATCACCCGCCCGTAAGTGCAAACGCGCTATTCGTGCGAGTTCAAACCGGGCGAATTTAAATGTAGGCCTACTCAATGAAGGATTGGGATCGTACATAAACCATGGACGATTGCTATCTTAATTAACATCCGTGTTAAGGCGCGGTCACACTGCCCAAGCGCATGAATTACGTATGAAAATCTTACAAAATTTTAGTCTTACGCGATACATCTGTCATTTGCGTACTTCATCATTTTTTCTGACGTGGAGCCTCAGTGGTTGTATGTGGATGTACGCCCGATCATCGTTTTACGAGATTTCGGGTTTTGAGCAGCTCAAAAATCGGTTCGCGTGAGACTTTACGCATTTTTACGTTGTCTTTACGTTATTTCTGCGTAGGTTGCGTAGTTCTTACGTGGACAATGCGCGAAATATGCGTAGAATATTAGTGATTGTTCGCGAATATGTTGGCGCTATTGTGTTCATCGATGACTTTTCACTGAAGAATAACAGACATATCACGCATGTTCC
This sequence comes from Terebella lapidaria, assembly GCA_949152475.1. Taxonomy (NCBI): domain Eukaryota; kingdom Metazoa; phylum Annelida; class Polychaeta; order Terebellida; family Terebellidae; genus Terebella; species Terebella lapidaria. The sequence continues at coordinate 9,268,643 of OX424567.1, forward strand.
GCTCTAGTAACACGTATATTTCACTTAATATCACTGACAATGACTTAAAATCACTTTAAAAAGTCTGATTTGCGCTGACGTGCGTGCTTTGTACGTGACATTTCCGTATTTCTTGCGGTGATAATTCATATGTGATTTTTCATCACGTAAATCAGCAAAAATGGTCAAATTCTCCACTAACAATCACGCACAACCAAATCGTAAACCAATTTTTTTACGTGATTGATGCGTTTTCGGCTGTCTGGCCGGGCCTTTAGATGAGGACATTGTGAACACGTAATTTTTTCTAATAATAATATGTTATTTCAGTTGCGGACAATTATATTTTAACTTACTATGGAATCAAGAGTCTCTCTCTTGAACTCTTGATACTCAACAACAAGTTCACAAACACTTTGATGAAATACAAATTTTAACTTGCATGTAATGGGTGATGGCAATTTTTCGAATATTGAAACATAATTTTAAAAGAAAGAGATTAATTTGGTCGAGATTATGATTCAAATAAGACCTACACTTCTGACACAAAATCGAGGTTTTACCTAAAGGAGAGTTTTATGAGAAGGCTTCATTTACATGTTAAATTCATCCTAGTGCCAAAGGAAAAAGTCGTTACAGAGGGAAAGTTTTATGGAGGGGAGACGGGGAGGATCTTATCTGAGCGCGACCACTGTTTTGACATCGCATATCAAGTTGAGAATTTCAAGTTGACTCCTAACCTCGAAGGATATATTCCTCAAGACTACACTTGACATTGGATAAGCTATGCGTAGTTAGCTGTGTACATGATGTAGTTAACCAGTAGCTACTGCTATTATTTGCACAAGGTTTACTGTATGAACATGTGCACCATGTTACGAAAGGAATGCAAGATACCTTTTATTACCATCTTTGAGCGTAATATTGAGCGAGTAGTAGCAATTTTTCAAATTTTGTTTGCATCACATCACCAGATATAATATATTTTGATTACCATCCTTGTTGAATGAGTAAACATCTTTGGCATTTGGTCTCAAAAGACATACCCGATTCGTTATTCGTAAAACAGGACGTTATACAGGAGATGTATTTGCAGAACTTTGGGCCAAACGATCTGCGTAATCGTTCAAGATGGCAACAGATGCAGGATATTATAAAGGAGAATGTGCCATTTGTGTTCACGTTCGAATACACATGTGGTACTTGTATATAATTTAAATAATTCTACTCTACCAACAAATATGTAGAAATATATAAATAGCGAAATGGTGTTCATCGCCCAAATGTGACTTTCCCCAAATTATTGATAATCACAAATCATTTCCCTTTCTGCAAAAAATAATGCCTTAAAGCTACGTGTATTCTCTCATTATTATTATTATGCAATACATGTATGGATGGCAATGATCAGTGCTAGTAGTGGCTTTCATATTCCAGGGACTAAAGAGGAGCTGTATGACTGTGCATTTTTATATTTAATCGAGCAAAAAGTTTCATCCTGTAACGAATATTTCAGCAAAAATAGTCAGTGGCTAAAAATAAATTGTGTAATTATGGTATGGACATCAATATCCTACTGTCAGAAATATAATTACGACATTAGCCAACGTGTAAGCCCTTCTGTCCTAGCAACTGACTTAATTCCTACGGACTTATTACGTGACATGTCTACATATTGAAATGAGTTAACTAATAATACATTATATGGATGTGATACACCATCTAATGTAATTCCATGGACGTCTCTTCTATGTGCATGTTGATTCGGAGCACAACTCGTTGGTTATAATTACGTAGTTAAGCAGGCAACCACATTTTCTGAGCAGCAGTCGACTAATGATTTTCAATTTCATAATTAACCCAATTTCTAAATAACGTATATGGGTGAATGGAATATAATTTCGTATCTCAAATACCATAGGATTATATTACATGTCACGCTATGGCCAAGTCTCTGTTATGGTTCAAAACCGCAAACGCTTTCTTATCATCCCAAAAACCTGCGACACCATTGTCAAGTAACCTGCATCGCTCAAAGCGCCCTAAGAAGTTTACTTGTGTCAGAAATACATGTTCTTATTATATCAAGTATTGTTTTAAAAATATCCATTTGATGTATGTATCTATTGTAAACACCGAGAATTCTATGAAAAAGAGGCTCCTTTGTCAATTAACATATCCTCGTTCGATTTATTATTGATCATATTTGAAGTAGATATTAGTAGTATCTATTCAGAAAAAATATTCTAATATTTTTTTTAAATGATTCTGTTATTTTAATAAGCAAATTGTAAACACCGAGAATTTTATGAAAAAGAGGCCCCTTTTTCAATTAGCATATCCTCGTTCGATTTATTATTGCTCATCTTTGAATCAGATATGCGTACTGAATCGTGAGATGATCATTTCGCACTGGACAACGTCACATGAACGTGCACAATGACTGCCCACGTATGAGTACATAAAAACGTCAAAATTGACATAGCATTGTAAAGATTTCTTTAGTGCCTGTGTCTCGTTGTGTTCAACGTTTAGCTACCACGATTGCAGGATACAATCTATGCAAGTTCTAACTGGGCCAAGTCAAATGTTCTCAACAGTGGATTGGGACCGAATAATAAAACATTGACGATCTTTATCCATGTATATCATTTGGTATTTGTGTCAGCTGAGTACACCAGGTACATGTAATTATTTTCCACAATACATACGGTAGGTTCAGTAATTCAGTCTCTGGTGTATGAAATTCATATCAACACAAATGCAAGTTTTACGTAGAAAATCGATTTAGCAAAAACGAAAAATAACATCGTCCTTGATCGCAATATTCTTGAATATTGAAACTAGATTCCAAAGATATGGAAATTGAATCGGTCAAGAATATTAAATGTCTTCAAGCGTAATTCTGCACATCGATTATTCTATTGAAACGTCAGTCACCATTAGGTAATATTTCACGATTTTGTGGAATTGCATCATTGCATCATTGGTCGAGTCTCAAGCAAAAGCAGTTCAATTGAAGATATGAAACGAAAAACACATTTCACCATTGGGTAGTAGTTCACGATCCTGTAGATTTTCATTCAATCATTGGTTGAGTCTCAAGCATTGCATGTCACTTGAAAATATACGAATCAAGCCCATCGGAACAATGGTGATAGTTCATATCCAAGCTAAGCACTTTTGGGATTGACCTTTAAAAATATCCCAACATATGGATTAATCCCTTATGATTTGATGTAACATCAGCTATTATATATCGCTATGTCTGATGGCTAGAGATGCTGTCATTTCCGTTTAGCTACTGCTTCCATTTTTATCAAGTATACACCATGAATGTATGTGTGCAGAGCAGTTGTGCTTTGTTTGCGTTTTACATGCAGATATGAATCAGATCACAATTACTACTTCAACTATTGCGTTGTAGAAGTAGAAGCCATTATGAAGTCACGTTGAAGATATTTTCAGTTCGTGGTTCATTCACTGTTGCTGGGAAAGATAAGAACTATTGACTCTCCCAAATAAGAGAATATCTTATTCACGAGCTACCAGCGACTGGAGGAATATATTCAATATATACGTATAGAAATACTTCTTGTGTAATTATGTTTCTTATTCATCCAGGTGGAAGCATTGAGGAATGTTCACAATGGAATGAATATGGTAATGTACACTGTACTCCCTTGAAACATGTAATGGCATCATCCTTGAGTTTTATATGCACCATAACTCTTGTGCTTAAGAAAACGTTCATTTCCCAAGGATATGTCAACTGATCAAAGAAAGTACCCGGGTTTAGATAGCACTGATATTATGGCTTCATTGAAATATCAATCAATTATATTTGAATAGGCAGTTGCACACTCTTGATATTGTTTGGTTTATGTCAACAAGTCTAAAGTATGTTCTTTGTCAGATCTGGAAATTGGCATTTGGTTGATCATAAAGTAATACCCGACTTGGTTATCATTAAACGAGGCATTATATGGCGGATGTGTTTGATGAACTTTAGTTAAAATGATCTGCATAACCATTTAAGATAGCAACAGATGCAAGCTACAGGACATCAAAGGTTCTAAAGAGAATTTGCTTTTTTGTTCAGGTTCAAATGTACAGATGAAGTACTTGAATAGAACTTATTCAATTCGATAATTCTATCAGCAAATACGCAGCATTATATAAATGTAAAAAAAGGGTCTGCTCATCGCCCTGATGAGACTTTCCACCATCACAAATGACTGATCAGAAAGTAAGATGACGCAAGTGTGTCGTTTGATCAACTTTTTGGTCGGGCTTTGTTTCTATTGCAAAATGTTGTATTTTATGTTTGTTATTGGAATCATCAAAATTTGGCTGTATTGGTGGTAATAGATTGATACTTATGTTACGTTTTCTACAGAAAGTATGCCCTGAGCCTACATGCATTATTTTAACATTATCCAATGCATGAATCGATAAAGTATCGACAACAATAAACGAATAAATCAAGGGAATAACTGATCATCACAAAACACTTATTTCTCTGTGAAAATTATTGATCCAAGCTGACATGTACAATATTATTTTATTACGAATCGATAGTTTATCGACTGCGACGAACGATTGAACCAAGTTTAATTTCCCAAGGACCTGGGATGAGCAATACAAATAGAATTGTCAGCATGCATTGTTATAATACAGTTTTATGCTTGGTTTTACATATTCCACCGTCTTTCCGATCGATCAATGTAAATATGTAATATTATCCCACACATGTAACGTTCGCTTACATCATTTGCATTGTACAGTTGAGCGAAAAGCCGAGTGGTCATCACGAACCAATGCGAACAATTATTGGCCACAAGAGCTGTGTAGTTATAGCATTTATATCAATGTCCAACTTAGGCTTGAGCCAATCTGTATGCCCTTCTATTCTTGTGCTTGGCTTCACTCTTACGGTTTATTAAGTGAGAATACTATACATTGGCATATGCTAATACAGTATAAATGTAATACATCATCTGATGTAACTCGGAACAGGAATCGCTTGTTAAAGTATGCAACCTCATCCACTGAGCAAAGATGGGCTTGTTATTGTCACAATTAACCAATTTTTATACATTCGTATGTGGAATCTAAAATTGTGCCTTTTACATAACGCAAGGATCAGTTTGCATGTATATTTATAGCAGTAGTCACACATAATTTATCAACAACTAAAACTGCAATAGTTTGGCAGATGAAGAGATTAACAATATGTCTTGCGGACATCTTTACGAATCCAACCTGAACAAAACGTGGAAAACTGGTAGTTCGGTATGATCCAAGATTCACAAGCCATGGCGTCGAATTCGTACATTCACAAGATATTTGAAGTTCAAAAACATATACAGCACCTGGAACATTTAGAGAGATGGAAGTATCAACCTATTACCAACAACGCAACCAGATTCTGATGATGACAACAACAAACAAGAACTTCAAACCGATGGACAATGATATTGAGGTGCATGGCATTTTGTGTCGTTGCCACCATGCCTCGATTTTCGTTGTTTTTTATCTCCCATCTTGCCTTGGAATATCCCTCTCCTCCAAATTTAAGGAGTGCAATAATACATTGTCCTTCCAAAACACCTGCGTCACCAGGTAGAAACAGTAAGTCTCTAGCATCCCCTTACTGCGTGAATTGTATTAATACAGGCAGGCAATTGTATATATTAGTGTTTGAAATAATGCTCCATACGCAATATACATGTATAAAAATACATGCACTTATACTGACTTATACATGATATATTCAGTAACGGGATATGCAACGGCACGTCTACTCACACTAATCAACGATATGCAAGCAAATAAAACGGAAATATTATAGCTTTATGCAATCTGAAATCGCAAATTATTTACTCTCAATGCTTACATTGTGATTTTCCATATTGTTGGTCACCACTTTGGTAATATTTCACCATACTATGGAAACGTTTTTTAACATTGGTTGAATTTCAATTAACGTAGTCCGCTCCAAACAGTGAGGTAACGAAGGGTCAAAATTTAAAAAGTTATTCCTTGAATATGATCTCTTCAAAATGACCTATTTTATAGAGTAACTGATCGGTTTCTCCGTACTGGCTTTTTCGACATATTCGATCAAAATCATAAACATATAACTGAAATGACATATTTTTTTTCCATTTTGGCACATTTTTCAGTCCATCTTCACATTTTGTATCATGTATTCCATGCGAACCGATACGGTGACCACCTATTTTCTTTCCAGTTTTAGGATGCTGATCAGTTACTCCATTAAATATATCACTTTGAAGCTCTAGATCAACTTGATAAAGTTATTTACAAATGTATTTAAAATAACTACTTGACCCCTCATTACCTCACTGTTTGGAGCAGACTACAGTATTTGCATTCCAATTGAAAATGTAAAAATTTGTAGCATTGCTAGATGGAGATATTACCAATATATCTCGCCTTACAAAAATGAATAGACTGCGATATGATTTTTTAATGTAATCGAGCAGGTTAGATGGAATGAGGCGAATAATAACAATACCATTCTGAGACAAAAAAGACATTTTTAGAACTTATGTTTTGGGAGTAATTATGCACAAATAATAAATGTTAGCAGATTCCCTAAAAGCCAAGTACATTTGATTTCTTCATCAATAGATTTCTTCATCAATCACATGGAACCCCCTCTGGCACGATTCCTTCACTACCCATCTCTTTCCAAACACTCATCAAATCCATTATACCTTTCACTGGGGTACCTTCATCACATTCTAAAGTCGTCACTCCTCCGTGATTGAAAGATGTGAATGCAACGTTTTGAGAAAACGAGCCCTTCCCATTCAATGTTTTCAAGCAATACCCGTTCCAACTAATTGTTAGTTTTTTTTAAAGATCCAATGGGCAGAGTGGATTGCATTGCCAGTTGGTGAAGGTCAACTTCAAACAACGAACGTTTTATGGAAAAGATGGACCATATCTATCAACTGGTCAATGTATCTTTTATGACTCATCACATAAAATAGCAGGTATGCATACATAAATGCTAGCACAATTTGCACCCGACAGTGTGCACATGTGAAAGAATGAGCATTGCCAGCGTCTCATTCCGCTCAATTTGCTACGAGGAGTTCCAAATGATTTTGTTTATTGCGTGTATGACTTATGTATGTGAGTCCTAACATAACATTTAGGTTCAAACTTGTCCAATATAAACGTTCTCCATTGTGGCTTAATTACACATGAACGATTCATCTCCAGGTATATAACATAGTGTCTGTGACGCTTGAGTACACCTGCTACATGCAATTATATCGAATAACACGTAAATTTCAGTTGAAGATATTTGTCTTTCTAGTTACTACGGACTTGGCCATCTCTCATACACCTGTACATAACAAATATAGACAAAATCACCTGTGCTACAAGTTGAATCAATGCGATGAGTATCATCATGTGTCGTCGTAATTTTCTTGGGTACTAAATTGAACTGGTCGAGATTATTCGAAACTAATTTCGCACATCGATGATTTCATTGATATGTTAACGGGTGCCTGTCGTCATTGATAAATATTTCACAATACACCGCCATTCCATCATTGGTTTAGTTTGCACAATTGCATTCAATCTGAACAATATAATAGTTGCACGTCGGAACCGTTGTGCCGATCCATACCTGAGCTAAGCAACTTGACATTGACCTTTGATATAATTGTCCCAACTTTTAAGTATGTGTTATTCGTGACTCGACTTAACTGAATGGTTTGAGCTATGCATATTTTGCTTACCGAAAAGCAGACATTTTACGTACACTAGGAATTAGAAGAAGGCAATTTTGGGACGTATTTGGGACCCTGAGTACAACTTTTTGAAATCATTATTATTAGGTGCATATGCAAACTAGGTATATGCATTTAAGCTGGCTCTTGGATATCATTTTCAGATATCTTGCCATCGATATTTTTGCACCCATATTAGCGGATTCGGAGAAAGAAAATAAAACTTGATTTTTCCCATCAATAGTATTCGAGAGTATAAAACAAATATTTCAATTATTATATAAATATACACAGGCCTTCAAAATGAAGCCCTATCCTGTAGAGCATTCCTCTAGCAGAACTCCTCCTTCAGGGACTCTGATCGAATCCATCAGACCCCCAACGGGGAACCTCCTTCGCACTATAAGGTCGCCATATTTAGAGAGATTGAATCAATTGTAGATCGTTGAATCAACTTTTTGAGCATATGACCTCTTTAAAAATATTGAATCAATTATATTTTCATACCAAATGCTAATAAATTATGATGAAGATGAAAGTCAATTGCAAGGACCGAAGGTATAGATGCAAACCACGCTTGTAATCGTCATGCAAAACACCATTATATATTCCATTCACGCATTGCCAGAAAACTGGGTTAATTGAGACATAAGCAATCTTCAATGGGGTTCCCGTTTGCCACCAGGATCGCCACCATGTAATTCAGGTATGGATAAACCATAGAAACAGTCTACTGTGCCAAATACATACAAAAACGTAATAATGTTACATTAAATTTTTGTCATGTTTGTTTTTGCATAATGCAGACAATGGACATGACGTTTTTGTACTTCTTGTGCATAATAGACTGTTTTAAAGCCCCGAAAGCACATGGCATCAGCAGGTACCCCATTGGTTGTTGCTCAGTTGATGTGGCCCATACTAAACTGCGCGTAGCAAGGGATTCGAACTGCGAGTGACATTAGAGAGTATATTGAAAGTACCAGTGTATTAGTTAACTTATTTCGATATGTATTGTTCTCACGTAATACTTTTGCATGGATGATGCCAATTGCGAGGAAAGAAGGGCGTATATGTTGTCTGAGGCCTTAATTATATATCGGTCAGCCATTTATATCCATATCATAATTACCCAACCTTCATGGACATTAATTACCACTGAGTCGGTGTCACTGTTGGCGGACGTTAAATCTTAGCCTTCTGGCTATTGATTAGGTACTTATGTACTTGTAATATATCTGTTCCATGGGGTTTGTTTCGGATTTCTAAAATATTTTCATTGGTTGTTGGGCAGTTGTATACTAATTCCATCAGGTGTACAGTAGAAACAACTACATTTAACACACTGCCTGCCCCTGATGACGCCAGTGTGTCTTTGGATAAACTATTTGGTCGGGCTTTGTTTCTATTGCAAAATGTTGTATTTTACGTTTGTTATTGGCATCATCAAAATCCACTGTATTTGTGGTAATAGATTGATACCTACATTCACACTGGTCACGTGATAGTAAATCCGTTTCTTGCAAAGGTAAATTGTCAATGCACATGATGTATCTATACATACATAATTTACAAATGTCGCATTATAAGGTAGTCGTGAGTACATGTAGGTGTCTTGGCAGATGACGAGATTACCCATATAATGAATAGACTGTGCTATGAACTCAAACTCAAGGAATTCAGCTGGAAAGAGGCAAACAACAATAATATCACTTTTAAAAGTAAGGGAAAACATTGCCAGAAATTAGGTTTTCGAAATTCTTACACCCGTTCATTCAGTGCAAGCAAAACGCAAATAACCTTGACTTTTACATAACTACTCTTGGAAATTCCAAAACAAACACGTCAATTATCATATAAATATACAGAGTCCTTGAAGGTGAAGCCATATCATGCAGAGTTCTCCTTTGGTACATCTCAATCCCTGCCTCGCTCATTCCGAGAACCTCATCGATTCCACTACACCCCAGAGTGGGGGAACCCTCATTACAGTCGTGATTCCTCCATGATTACGGGAGGTGAATACAACTGCTTGAGTTCTTTCCCATTAAATGTATTGAATCAATTATCGTTCCACAACCGTTCCACTTAATGATTGTTCTTTTAAAACAAAATTTCTTCCATTTGTAGTAAATTAAATTAATTGCAAGGATCTTGTTTGTTTTTTGAAAGAGGTTATGTTTCCAATTAGTAGGTATATGTTTGGTGCATGATGGATCACATATATATAAGGTATACACACATACATAATAGATTTGAGCAGAGTGAATCTGCACTGACCAGCTTGTGCAATCTTTGTTCACATGTATGTAAAGGACACATTGGATGAACCATTATCATGAAAAATTATCACTTAGGCCTACATGTAATGGTATCGTGGATTGTACACATGACCTGCACGTGAGTGCTTGAATATAATTCATATGAGTTCTAACCGGACCAATTGAAATGTATTCTACATATCCATCTATATATACGTATTCTATATACGATATATCAATTTATATATAGTCGGTGTTAGTTGAGTATATTAAAGGCATCTAATTATTCCAGATATCTTACAGTTGCAGATATCAGACAGAGTATAAAACACACTGATGACGCCAGTGTGGCTTTGGCTATGAATATATGGTCAGGCTTTATTTTTATTCCAAAATATATTATAAGTTTGTTATTGTCGTCATCAAAATCAGAAACACAGTACATTTTTACAGACAGAATCGATAGAAAAAATAGCATCATACCGGATCACACGTTTCTCGAAAAATGAAACTAAATTTCAGAGACATAGAAAGTGACTCTTTTGTGATTATTAAAGGTCCTTGAACATAATTTTTCACATTCTGTAGATTTGCATTCATCCATTATTTGAGTATCAAACAGTTGCATTCCTCTTTAAGAAACATCCTATCAGAACAATGGTGATAATTCGTGTCCAAGGCTAAACCTAACTATCTTGGGATTGACCTTTAAAAATATATCCAACTTCATGAATGTATCCCTTATTACTTGATTGACATCAGCTATATATATATATATATATATATATATATATATATATATATATATATATATATATATATATATATAAATATATATATATATATATATATATAGCATTGTCTGACAGCGACGAGGGCTACAATTCCCTTTTAGTTACTACTGTCATTTACATAATTTATACACTATAAATACGTGTTTGCACAGCATATCTCGATTAAATAATAAAAAAAAAACATTGAATTTGTGTTCGCTTCTTAAACATGCATGCCAATAAGAACATAAGGTGTACGTGCTAAAGCCCATTATGCAGTGAAAGGTAGTTGAGGATATTTTTAGTTGGTGGTTCATTGACTGTTGCTCTAAAAGCCAAACTATAACTTTCCCAGATGATAAAATATCTTATTCGTGCGTGATCAACGAATGATATAGCCTTTGAATACACGACAGAATCACCCGTGTGTGCTTACAATTTCCCATTATACATGTATGTAAGTAAGTATCAATCTATTACCACCGATACAGTCAGATTTTGATTATTCGTTTATGTTGGGTTCAATATAAAGAATTCTCTATGTCTGAATTTTTTTTCTCCGTAGCGATAGCTACATTTTCATATATATGTTTATTTGGCATGTATCGGCTCCATCCCGATATTTACCATAACTATTTTGCTCTAGGGAAACATATAAATTATCTCGCTGTGAAAAAAAACCCCACACGTATATTCCATCATGTAATGTATGAATCAATGATGTATGAATGGCAGTAAACGGATGAATCGAGTTTTGTTTCCCAGGGACTAGGGATGCGCTGTGCGAATATTATACTGCTTTGAGTTCGGTCTCGATTCCACTGATTGGTTGAGGTAAATAAATAACATTATTACACATAATTGAATGCAACGTGTAATCACTCCTTTCCTATCAATTAGCTTCATTCCGAAAGGCTTATTATGTGAGAACACTGCATATAGAAATAAGTCAGCTAATACACGTGTGAATCTAATATACCATCTGATGTAATATGGTTTGCGAATCGCTTGTTACATGTAGTTAGGTATGCGATCACATTTACGGAGCATTAATCAATACTGATATTACTCTCATAATTAACCCAATTCGTATATACGCGTAAATTGAATATATAATTGCGCATTCTACCTCAAGCAATGATAAGCTTTATGTGGATTTGTAGCGAGTAGACATGTAGTACACAACAACCCAAGTTGCCTAATACATTACATGATATGCAATCATCAAGGCTCTGTTTTGGCAGATGAAGAGATTAGCAATACATCTTTCGAAATCCAACCTGAACACGTCAAGTGGAATGATACTAGTAGTTTGATATGTTCCCAAGATCATGGAGAACATTTGCATTCAGTGCAACGTTGCCTGAGAGCCAAGATTCAGTTAGATGCCAACATATGTTCCACTGTGAACTCAAGAAGTGCATTCCACAAATAACCTCATAAAGAAGACGTCCAAACTTGAGGTCTCGGTGTGATGCTAAAGTTAATGCGCTACTCACAACTGCAATAACGCATGGATCTCAAGCGACTATTTGAGGTCAATGACATTTTGTTCTGAGGGTAATCAAGGCTTTGTTTTGGTTCAAAACCGGAAACGTTACTTTTTTTTCCATTTCTCATCTTGTTTTGAACATATACATATATCTCCTTTCTGCATTTAAAAAATGCAATTATACCCCGTCATTCCAAACATCTGCGTCACCTAGAGCGAAAAAGTAAGTACCTTGCGTCCCTTTACTGCCTGCTAGAACGAAGTATCCTTGGTTCTACTTGCCATTTTGTAAATTTGTGTCTATCAGCGTTCTCGGGGGTTAATACACAAGATATGGCGTCTGTGAAATAATTCCTTTCCTCAGAATTTCTCTTGGGTTAGAAATACATATACGTATATTGAGAATAGTATTCCGGTATATTCAGTGGTGGGGTATGCAGCAACACCGTGTTCAATCACGTCAAACACCGATCAAGAAGCAAAGCAAAGGGCAAGGAAGCTATATTTATGCAGTAGTGTCCAACTCTGAAATCATGAATCCCCCGGGCATATGTCTCAATGTACATGTATATTGAGTCACCGACTGTATGTCTAGAATTGCATGTAAAAACTATTACATACATAGTCATGGGGAGTGAAAAAAAGTAGTGCATCACTAATGTTGATGGCGACTGTGTGCTTCTGTTCTTTATTAGGTTACCGGACCTACCGGACCTATGGTCCGATAACCTATTGGCATGGCGTTGCGTCCGTCGTCGTCGTAGTCGTCACACATTTTTATCATTTTTGTTTACGGGTAAATTTTTCTGAAATTTTTAATATAGATAATTCATTAATTGCAAAAAGTGATTGTTATCGTAATCGTGTTTAGTTTCATATTTGTCACGTGTATATGTACAATTACTGTTTTGAATAAAAAAAACATTTTACGTGCACGCATGGCGTAGATATCAACTGTAAGGTGCTGCCGTTGTGTGTGTGTTTCTGCTTCTAATTATAACTAGATCAGTGCTCAGTTTTCGTGATATATAGGTCCACGATCTTTACTCGTTGAGGTAATAACACGTTGGAGTCCGTTAGCGTTATCGGCGAGGTTGCATTCTATTGGACTACAACATATATTGTGTTTCAGTGAAGCATTCACATTCGACAGATGCGTTTGCAACCGCGACAGGACATCACGACTATATTTCAAATCATGTAACAACGCAGCGGCTATCGCAAGATTAAAACAAGCTACACTTTACTCACCGTGCATGGACGTGTTGTCTGCGAAGGCGCGCAATACGTCACCAATCGCCATCTCCGACGTCGATCGCCATGCGTCATGCGCGCCGCTAGATGGCGTCACCGTGTGTCCGCCACGCACGCCCATGGCGACACTGCCGTTACCATAGTTACCGCCACGTCGTACGACGTCATCCCGCGTGCTATCCGACGTCGGCGTCACGGTGGCACGTGGGCGATACACCTTTGTGTCACGCGTGAACGGCGGGACACCAATCGTGGAAGAGACACCTGACAAAGGACAGAGCAAGATGGTGAGTCCTCTTCAGGTGGTGCGAACTCCTCTGAAAGCGAGGAATCGCGCCAAATTAGCTACGAGGAAATGTGGGGTTCGGCCCTGTGGCTGCTAATATCCCCGTCTTCTGCTTCCAGGAAGGTAATACGTTATTACCAGGCAGGCGTTAGTTGATCGCTGATTTTCTGTGGAGTGAATATCACATCTTCATTGGAGTTATGCTGATTGTGTTCGTTATACCAAGAAGAGGGTGTTACTGAAGATATGTAATGTCATGAGGGTTTCCGGGAATCTAAGTACAGTGCATAATCATAATCCACTTGTTCTGTTCACGTAACATGTCGTCTCATATAGCGTAGTATAGTATAAAATACAGTTTTATTATCCAATAGTTTTGTTTTCCACGCGGAATCCTTTGCGTATAGCATATGCCATATGTATCGCCCAAGTTTTATTATCCGGGTTATTTTGTTTGCCCTTGCAAAAATTCACGAACATATATTTCCTTCACACCAGCAAGCAGTTGCTTAAATGAAATGAACGAATATTGCCTACGCTCGAGAAATAAACACAAATCCGATAAACTTCAAATTTTTCCGATAAACTTCAAATATGTGAATAAAATCGGTCCAGACAGGATTCCTTTCTTCGGCGCAACAAAAAATCTTCCAGCGAAATTGCGATATTTTTCGGTGGTAAATCGTTGTTGTCACTTCTCAAGGGTTTCAATTGAAGACCGTCGACCAACCTCCTTCAGACGATTGAGTATTAATCATGATCAGATTAAAAAGACAGCAAGGATCCATATTCATGAAGCAGAAGTCCCTCGTCCGATAGACCTTCGGCGCGGACTGTGTTAGCCGCCAGTTACCGACTCCTCAACGCGGAGTGACCGAGCTGCGCACCGCCAAAAAACTCGGAGGGAAAAAATGTAGGGCTGCTCCGTCCCGTCTCGCCCGAGGCGCTGTCGTGTCCACCAGAGATCGTAGAGTAGGCGCCGCCGACACTTGCAATCGTTACCCTGACAGGGGTATGTAATTCCCTGTCCCGCGGAAACAATAATCCGTCAGAATTTGCCGGGTAATTTTGTCGACAATCACTTGTCACATGCAGCTACTGCCGTCAGCCTGCCCGCCAGCGATCTTGTATCCATTGCAGTCCATTCACTCCATCGACTTCGAACGAGCCGGTTAATTAGGAATACCGGAGGCAGAGGCTCGGTAGCCCAAGTGACTGGACTTGGACAGGTCCGAGCAGACGTGTCTAGTAAATCCCCTGCTGCCAGGCGGGGGGTAACTATCGCCTGTAAGTAAGTCTCCGAGCCCGGCGGGCACAGTTGGGTGCCATCCTCGCGAATAAAATAACAATTAAAGCCACGTTTTCTCGCCGACCACGCGACATTTGGGCGAGAGAGAACAACGTAATAACTTATAGCTTCAAAATACCACGGATGCTGATGAAAGAGTGTAATGTTACTGTGTGTTCATTTTCAATACAAGTATTAGACTACATGCTATTAGGTCGTATTACACGGTGGATATTTATAGAGATACCCGATTCAATTCAGGATATTAATTTCGCAGCGTAATATATACCCGTGCGTGTATTTCAGTTGGTTCCACAGCTAATGATGAAGGTTGCGAACATTGAATGACACTCGATTCGTTAAGATTCCAAGGTAATATTAATATTAAGACTTATGATGAAAAATAAGTGCACATTTCTATTATTTATGGTTGATATTTTGACATCTATTTTGAATGCCCTAGCACCATGATTGGTTGGGCTGGCACTGCTACTAAATATTCCCGAACCTGGTTAACCACACGCTATTAAATATAGAGCAGATGTACATTGCACATCGCACCAATTAAGTGAGATTGATGATATATAATTTTTCACGTCGAAAGGCACTTGGGTTCAGGTACGGAAAAACTAGACGTCAAGTGATTTGTTTGTTTAGAACTGTTACAGTTTCTTCTCCACAATGCAATATAACTATTTCTGTATATCGGAACGTAGAATCACGTGCATAATCTATGTCGAGGCTGTCGAATAATCCGAGAGCAAAATTATATTCGTAGATTCGTGAAGACTATTTTGTTCAGTCGGAAGATTCTCTACAAACTATAGATAGAATGATTCAATATGTATATGACACAGAATGTGACAAAAAAAATAATGCTCGTGTTTCCTGCCCTTCAAGGAATTGGGAATAGGTACCAATATAGTATATGTGACACAAAATGATACGCCATAAAATCCATGGGTCAAAATGGCTCCCAATTTTATTTCGAACAAAAAATCCATCATCCAAACTCACAGAATCATTCCGTGTGTTCTATTCAGCAATGAAACAGAACCATAATTTATTTTACAACAATTGATGAACAAGCATCAGCTTATATTAACATCTCTTGTTGGCTCGGGTCTTGGCGTAATGGTGGTCATCTTGGCGTACGGGAGACGCATTTTCACATGCTATATGTCCAATTATAATACTTCTTGTCGATGTATCCATTGTATAATATGTGCGTTATATCAACGAAAGAACGATCACTTGCGAATAAAGCACTGTATTACCTAAAATAAAGAACGGCGTACGTAAGCTCCTCGTCCGAAATTTCTTCAGTAGAGGTGTTGTATGACACATGTTCAGGAGCAGTGCGTTCGACATTCCCTGCTATACTTGTGTTAACATAGCGTCAGACAATTCTTCGTACGTACACTCGTTCCCTGCGTTGTAGTAGCAAAACAGCGAGATTGTCGTTCCAGATTTGGTTCCGCATGTGTGTTGTGTCATAAATAACGAGTCTATCCATTTTGACGTTGTGACCTCTTCGCTTCCAACATTCAAAATGAGCGCATTTTCTGGCGTGTGGGAATCTCAACGTGGTATACTTTGACATTGAGTAGTACTCAGTATCTGTGTACACAGGTAAATAAAGAACGGTTGTTGTATTGCAACCCCAGCATACAGTCTTTGGACCGTGAGCTGTATCCGGTAAATATATGCACACGTGAGCAATAAAGAGCGATTATGTGTATAGCACAACATTCGACCACTTGACTTATACCGTAGGTATTTTAAGATGCAGTGAGACCCACCATCTTGGAAGCCATTTTTTGCTCAGGGCAGAACCGCACCAAAAAGGAGTCATTTGTTATGAATTATTGAGTAATACTAGGTCTAAAATTTCAGGTTGTGGTAGCAGATTAGTCAGTTCTCAACATTTAAAAAATATGTTGGTAACCCATGTTGGTCTGGATCCATCCGGATCAAAACCCAATTTTACGCGTAGCGGTTCTCAAACTGAGTGAAGACAGGTCCCTAGGGACCTCAGTGTTTAGAAAGTTATATCTGTGTAATATTCGAGCCGAGCCTTACATTTTTGACTTTCTCTATAGGTACGTGAGAAATTGTCATCGTTCTCACTGCATTTTCAAGAAAACCGCCATTTTTCATTTTCAGCTGTTTGGGGGCAACATTGCTGTAACAAATCTGCATTGAAATAGGCGACAATGCATAGTTTGTGGCACTTACTATTAATCCTTGGGATGTATTCTTCACCTGTACATATCCATTACAACAGTTGTTCCGTTATTTTGTTCTAAAAACACAATCCAAATGATAACATTTCAAAACAGTTTTGGCAAAACGGCATGTTTGTATTCCTAAATCACGTGATCAAGATGATACGTCATTGTATCATTACACATCCCAACAGCTGATCGGTGCCTCATTATCACAGGAATAATAATAGTATTATAATCGACTTTTCGAGCTGTAATGGAGATGCTCTAAGTAAATTCAAGTAATACACAGATAAATAACATTTCTTCAATGCCACAATACCGAATAATCTGGGACTATTTGCATTGCTGCCGCACACGTAATTGGGCAAGGAATGACTCAGGACTTCTATTCGCCAGATGGCGCATTGAATGTTTCCAGGAATTTCCCAAACAACAAAAAAGTTTTGAGGCACTGTCGTCAATCAAAACACTTGAGCTAGTCCAAAATGACTGATTTAGATACAGGAATGTTATACGCCAATGAGTTACAACGATCCAACAACTGTCAACGTCTGCAGGAGAATATATCACGTACGCAACCCATTCCAGGACACATGTGCTTTGCCCTTCAATCCGACTCGGAACCGATCGGAAGTAAACATTTGTCACAAAAATCACATGCAAGCCCATGTGCATCAACAGCTGACCAGCATGTAAACAACACTGATATGCGGGTCACGTGTGTGGTTAACCCTATCATTTGCCATGTCCGGCACATGGGAAGGTCCGATGCCAGCCATTTGTAGAATTTGGTCTGTCAACTCAGGGACATGCACACATTTTGGCCAGTGCAACAGGTTAGTATTTGTTTATTTTTTATACCAACAAACAGTGTTTGTTTATTATTGATACTGATTAGGACAGGTGGTCTGTTTACACAGAAAAGCACAGGAACTGAATAATGAACATGTTGTTGATAATTTAAATTGCCGGTACCATACAGTATATGGGTAGACCATCTACTGGTACTAGTATGTCTTAAATTTATTTCCAGAACTAGTACTTAGGGATCATTCGTTGATGCATCCAAAATTGCTATTATTCGGTTCATATTTCACTATTTGAACATTCGTTATGGACAAAAAATTGGCCCGAAATGTGTCATGAAATATTGACATTAAACTACAACAGCTTCATCGACTCCATGGAAAATGCTGTTGAAATAACTGTACTTCTCGTTATATCGATACTTAGTTCCTACAACATAGTACCAGCATAGAAAACAGCCAAAACTTTCTAACTAATTATTTAATATCACAGACGAGTACCTGTTCGGTTTGATTCCCATGACACGAATAATTGGTTCCTACTTCAGTCATTCCGCCACTACGTAAATTGTGTGTCAAGTTTTGTGTGTCAAAATTGTGTGTCAATATTCCACTGGCGTGCCAGAGGTTGCAGGTTTCAATCCTACATGTACCCAGTCTAGCATACTGTACACCCAAAATTTACTTATGAATATTTCACAAATTACATGTTCACTTTACTTTTTTATTTGCAGGCCTCTACCACATGACAATTAGGGGAAGGGGGGGGGTGTTTAGGCCCCCCCCCCCCGAGGACAATGAACCCCACCCACGTCTCTAAATCCTGCATCTTGCATCATGCCATGTGAACACATGCAATCACCAGAGCACCAGATTACAGATTCTGTCACCAGATGACAGAATGGATATTATGGATGTGTTGCTACGTGTTTTACCCGTATTATTGATGATGTTGATAACAGCTAATCACTGTGATACATCTGTTTGATTGGTGCCACATGAAGTGGATCCCCAGTTGGATATACTCACTAGCTGGATAAGCATGATAAGTGTGTGCTGCTACAGAGATTGAAATTGTGGGTCTGACTAGCAACATCGTCTCCGAAGCGACGAAGAAAACTGTGTCATGTGTATCTACCCAAATTGGACATATCGGCAAGTCGATATGTGCTAAAAGACCTACTCTGTGCTGCAGATATACTGTGAGTACTAATTTACATAGATATAATGTGGCTTGCATACCGAGATGTGAACATTATTATCTGGTTTAGATATCATGTGGAGAGTTTGTATTTCCATGTAATGCCTGGGATGCTACATGTATGCCTCCAGCAGTTGCATGAACTTTTGCAAACAGGCTGAATTGAATGACAATGTTTTTAGGTTACCAGACCTATGGTCCGCGTCGTCGTCGGCGCCGTCCGTCCACATTTTTAGCTTACCGGCCCATAAGGGCCGATAAGCTATTGTCGTGGTTTTTCGTGCGTTGTCCGTCGTCGTCGTCCGCCACATTATCTGTTAACATTTTTTTTTTTTTTTCGGGCTGATGAATTTGTCCATAAATTTGTGTGACTATGTATTGGGTCAATACCCCCAGATGTTTTTTTTTCATTTTTTTGATTGAATCGATTATGCAGTTTTGGGGTCCATTTTTATGCCGAAAATGGCTGTTTTTGCATGTTCTTATCTTTAAAAATTATTTTCTCAAAAACTGTCTGATCAGTTTTGAGATTTTAGTTTCAAATTGTTCCCCTCATGTATATTTATAATGTGTATAAGTGTTGATGCTCTTGAATCGCCGGCCTGCGTGCGGCGGCCATTTTGATGTTGCTTACGGGGCCCAAATAGGACTTTCCCATGTTAAATTCTCCTATGCTTTATAATGAGCCACAATGTTCTAGATATCTCACTTAATATTGAGATTAGAGACTCGGAATCAATTGTGGACATATAGGAAATGATATATGCTGAATATTCTCGTGACCTTGAATTTGACCTTCAACCTCATTTTCAAGGTCAGAGCCCAAAATGGCTAATATCTCGCTTATTATCGGCTTTACAGCTTAGGAATCAATTGCGGACATATAGGAAATGTTGTATGTCGAATACTCTGATGACCTTGAAATTGACCTTTGACCTACTTTTCAAGGTCAAAGCACAAAATGGCTAATATCTCGCTTATTATCGGCTTTACAGCTTAGAAATCAATTGCGGACATATAGGAAATGTTGTATGTCGAATACTCTGATGACCTTGAAATTGACCTTTGACCTACTTTTCAAGGTCAAAGCACAAAATGGCTATTATCTCGCTTATTATCGACTTTACATCTTAGAAATCAATTGTTGACATACAGCAAATGATAAATGCTGAATAATCTGTAGACTTTTAATTTGACATTTGATTTGATTTTCAAGGTCACAGGACATGATGATTATTATCTCTCTCATTATTGAATTTCCAGCTTAGTAATCAATTGTGAACGTATAGGAAATCAAATATGCTGAACTCTCTCGTGACTTTAAGTTTGACCAGTGATCTTATTTCTAAGACCACGGGACAAAATATAGCTACTAGTATTATATATTGTCCGGTAACCTATCTTAGCCCTTGGGCTATTTTTTTCTACATACTTGGGTAAATTGATCCCTGTATTTTGGATGTACATGTATTTCCATGCACATTCAATGTCTGTAGTAGGGTTTGATGGTGGCCCAGTCCTGGTATTCCTTGAGCAAATTCATCATGATGTACAGTAACCATGGTGACAGGGACACTCAGATGAAGGCCAAAATAGTTCATACATTTAATTTTTTGGTGTGTGTATGGCCAAAACAAAAAGTATTGTGAAACATGTACAGTATGTTAGTTATTAGATGTCTGACCATGTTCATTTCACTTTTTGTGACCATGGTAATTTATATGTACTTCTTCCCATAGTATACAAGTTTCATATGAGCATTTGAGTACTGTTTTTCTATTATACAGGAAACTCTTGAAATATTGAACATATATGGTAAATACATTTATTGAGAAACAGCCTGATTGCATCATGACCTAGCATATTGTCATTATGGTTATGTACAAATGCTGGTATTTTTTATGTCAGTTATTCTGAGCCACTTTCTTGGCAACTAATATAGAGAAAAGAATCAACTGGCCAATTGGATAAGTGTGTGTGCCTATGATAAAAGTGAATCAATAAATGAAACTAATGTCAAAACAACTTGTAATCAAGAATTAAATTAACGATGGTTTTAATACTTGTGTTTCATGCTTGGTAGGTAATACTAGGTATATTAATTTACTGAATTTTGTAAATAAAAATTTTTAATTAATCACTTTTATAAATTCCACTTGTACATGTTCTTGTATGTGTTGGCATGGTAGAATTGAACCATTTACAATTTTAATAATGGAAAATATATATGTTCTGAAAATATGTTCTGAAAGTAGTATTCAACCTCAGTATTGCAGATTAATATCACAGCTTGAGCAGTATACTGACTTGTTCTTGACATGCACATCATGTACTAGTATTTGAGCTTCTATGAACATGAGGAAAGCAGTGTGCACCTTGCAGGTGTGTTACACATGACTGCACACACAGTCCAGGCAGGTGCCTGTAGCATGTGGCACACAAGATTCCTGTAAACAAAGTATATCTGCTTGTTCTCACTTATTCAACTCATTTGTCATACATCTTCCCCTTCCAGACAATGAATGAATGTTCCATAGGTGTACAAGGGTTAAAAAAGTAGTCCCCTTGGAAGTGAACCTGTGGCCATGATGGATTTGTTGTTCAGTTCTCACAGCAGAGTCAACTTCAAAAATCCATTGTATGGTTTTGAGGGGGAAATCTTAAAAAGTAAGGCTCGGCTCATAGACTTGGATATGTGGCAATTGTTGGAAAAATAGTTAGCAGATTTGTTAATGTATATTTCTATATGAACGGTGACGCGTAAAATTGTGTAATTTAACTTTGTCATTTTGCATCCTAAAATTTGATTAAATACTTCAAAATTCTTCTTTAATATAATATTGCTTGCTCAAATGCTATTTCTAGGCCTTTTTCCCCATATTGGGTTTGATAAAAATAATTTAGTAATATTCAATGCTGCAATATTTACTGTGCTACACAAAAAAATGGTGGGTATTTCTGAATCTTAAGGCCGTTTAAGAATTCGACATCGTGCCATCGCTAATAAAGAACTCCGGCCTTCGGCCGTCGTTCTTCATATTCGCGATAGCACTCTGTCTCATTCTTTAACTAATACGTCACTGTCGTAGCTCACGGCTAAGTAACCATTTTAATACAACTATCAGTATAGTAACTGGTCTAACTTTTGAAATACTAAAAAAAAATCGGTCGAAATCCAGCCATCAAAATATCTTGTCATTTATGATTTCTTATGATTAGTTCCCTGGGGAATTTGGCACCGACATAATGGACTGCAAGATTATGTACATGAATTGCATCACTTTCGCCTTATTCATTAGAACATACTGATTGTGAGCGTTCGAAAAGTTTCATGGTCATCACTGTGATCTGGTTGACGGTTACGCCAAGTCTGTCACAGTTATGATGGAAGATATCATCCCGTCCTTATATATTTGTGCATATATTTGCGTCTCGATATGCCAGTGTGGATATCGCAGCGGGTGTCGCATGCGAGGTAGATGCTCACCCTTCCGGGGCAGCTGATCTCACACCGGCTGGCTGGGTGTCTGTGGTGTTCACGTGGCTTTGACTCTAGACTACTTGCACTGATTTTGTAAAGAAAAATGTCCATGGATTCAGTCTTGGAATATGTACAATTTAATTATCCAATACTGTCTTCAAATTTACAATGACTACTATTGTTCAGGATAGGAAGTGAACAATCCATCTAACAACACAGCACATTTGCAGAGTAGAAAGCACATTATTGGAAACGTTGATGTATGTTGTTAGACAATGGCTTCCATGGTGTTGCATGGAATGGGAGTCAATTTGTCACATATATCTGTAAAAGCACAAATGCTGACTAACAGACAAATTCATATCCCAAGACGAATGCAAGAATAAAGTTTACAAAATCACTTGTTAGGCCTAAAAAATTAATTTTCTGTTTCTCGTCCTCCTATTTTTTTCAAAACTGGGTAGGGAGGGACTTTTTATTTTTTATTTTTTTATTTTGCCAAAAATACCGTCCTCAGCTCATGAGAAAATTTAGTAGGGAGGCACTTTCTATTTATTTTTTTTGGCTGGGCAACATTTCACACTTATGAAATTAAAAAAACACTCACGCACAAAGACATTCAAGCCCAAATAAATCAAGCCTTTAGAACACATGTAACACATGACATTAATGAGTTTGTTTCTAGAGGCTTGATTTATTCAAACAGATTCAAGCCCAAATCAATCAATGATTTTATTTCAAGATGCTTGATTTATTTGGGCTTGACCCCCCCCCCCCCCTTCGCCGGGCACCATGGCAGCACTGGTGTGCCATCATTCCAGGAGTCAGCACAGAGAGGATGATTCTGTGTACCATTAGTATTATTATCAAAAACCGTCAGTTGATAATTTGTTGTTACAATGATGAATAATTGTGGAAATCCGTTCTATCATTCAATACACCTATTGAAGTAAACATGAGGAAATATAGTGAATCAATTCGTGATCACGATATTCTATGTATTATTACACACATGTAAACACATGGAATAACTGTTTTTGAAAACTGGTAGCGTCTTTGTCTCAGTTGGCGGAGAGTGAAAACAAGGTGGTAAGTTAAATATATACCTAAGTTTGTAATTCCTAATGTTGTAATTCGGTGTCTCGATCATTCACTATCCTCAAAATAGGGGCGGGAACACTTTTTATCTTTTATTTGAGAATCGCAAATAAAAAAAATCCGGGAGGCTGCTTTTGAACACAGGCGGGCGGGGACGAGAAACAGAAAATTATTTTTTTAGGCCTTAAATCCGAGTGGTGCTACCGATTTGGAAGTTAAAGCAACGCGAATACCACAAAGTTACTTTTTAATTACTTTAGTTACTTTTTATTTGCATCATGGGTATCAGTGTGGTAACTGGCCACACCTTTTAAACACTCATATAAATTCGGAAGGAATATTTTCTTTCCCTTGCTGAACGTGGCATACAAACATTTGATTTTTTAGCTACTTCTAAGATTAGAGAGCTCTTTTTATGTTTATGCAAGAACCAACGTGTCCATATGACCTGACCAAATATCTGTGCTAACATCACTTCAGATTCCGGGATAACGAGAGTAGGCAGCATGAAATATGCACCCCGCACCAAAGGGTCACAGGGCCTTGGAAGACTTGAATCGCTATTCTGATGTCAAAAACTTCCCAGAATATTCTTTCAAAAATCTTGAGCATAAGTTAGGTTAGTGTGTCGAAAAGAACTTGCTAAAGTGTCAAGGTAGGGAATATGTATTGTGTAACACATGTTACACGATGTTTTCAATGGCATCGTTGTCGATAGGAATCACGTGATCACAACACTTTATATATATATCCGCTCCATATCATGGTAAGTCCATATCGGGTAAATTTGTGTCGGGTAAATTTGTGTATATATTTCACGTAGGATAAACTACGCATCTCTTTGGTTTTACTAGCAATCGTACTAATTTTACACTATCAGTTTTAGAGACCTCAGGTGCCAGGGAAATATGACGTCAGTTCATGTCATGTCATTTTGACATGATTACAGCAGTGTTTATGGCGTGTTAAAGCAACATGTTACAGCCGGTGGAGATATAATAAAAGCTGACAATATGTGAGCAAGTTACATGCGAAGGATTCGTAAGTCTACTTTGTTCAACTGGGACATCATCTGCAAAATACTAATAGAATGATATGCATGCAATATGCATATTATATAGATGTATAATGTGGGATAGAATTCGCTCCGGTCTACACAAAAAGAGAACAAAGAACAATATATGAGACACAAAGTCAGACTGGCTATTATACTTATCCCGAATTTATTTTCAGCAATGACACAGAACCATATGATTTTGAAAGACGCTGTCAGATCAAACATAATTTGAAGTGACAAGTAAAAGATTGGGTCACTGGAACTCCGTTTTCTTCCAGCTCATCCATTCGGTGTTTTCGGCAAGAATGTTGAAACCAATATGGATTCATACCCACACGAACTCAAACTGGGCGTTGGCTTCCTGTTGTTTCATGTTACACCTATTATAATATACTGTTCGTTTCATGTTGCCAATGATATATGTCATCATATGATATATGGATGATGCACATTTTGTGTTATCGGAAACCGACGAGGAAATATATACGATTAGTTGTCTAGTACACTCACCCATGCGCTACAATAATGAAACTGGAAGGCAAACACATCTTTGGGTTTTCAATATGTATCAGATGTACTGATTGCTGATTAGAAGAGCCAAAATCATCCAAGAACAAGACATACTTCCATGTGCCGAGAGTATTTTGAACACCTTTCGGTGTAGGTTGTCGAAAGGGTGGCGTCATTGATGCATGTGGAGATGAATAAAGACAAAAATTCACATGAGACTATATATGTATACTTTCAAACACTGATATATCTGACAAAGTAACTTTCACTTTGCATCTCTCAATATGGTAACTTGTTGGGCCTTTTCAAATACTCAAATAAATTCTGAAGCATTTTCATATTTATTTTGTTGGAAGTGGCATTGAATCATTTTTATTTTGAGCAATTGCATGGATTTGGAGCACCTTTATCTTTATGCTAGAACTGTCATGTTTGCTACTAATGTCTAAACGACTGAAGTCAAGTTTGCTAAAATTCGGTGCCAAAATCACTTTAGATTCCATGCTAACTGGAGCAGATATGTAGCTTGGAAAACAATCATGTAATACAGAGTTTCGTGGCCCTTGTTCTCTATTCTGCTGTCACAAAAATCCCCGGCTATTCGTTAAATCACTCGAGCATCAGCCAAATCGTTGCGTCATGGGAAGAAAGAACTGCCAACTTGGCACTACCACGAGTGTGTATTGTGTTAACATGTTACCTTGCATGTTGCAATAATATAATACATCATTACTCGTGAAGTTTGTTATTGGCATTGCTGATGATATCAAATACTCGTTTAACATAGCCAAGGCATTAGCCTTTTATTTGATAGAAAGAGAAATGTTTATCGACAATAAGATATATCTTAGAAAGTGTACAACAAATATAATGCTACAGAGACTAGTGCATCGCCTAAGGCTTCATGATGATTGAAACGAATCTTAAATTCAGATGGTATGCTAATTCAGTATCATTCGCTTTTTTGGTGTACGTGAAAAAAGAAAATTATATTTCCACACACTTATGACACCAATTTGTCTTCTTATATCGATATTTAGTCGTGTTTGTTTTCATTCCTCGCACCTGTTTCACTTGATACATTTCATCGAAATCTTGCGGCATAGGCAGATATACGTTAATATATTCATGCACATGACATGTATAAATAAACTCCACGTTTAAATCTCTAGAACATATTTCACTAGTAAAGTGTATCATCAGCAATTGACTCGTTGAAATGGTGAAAAATCGCTTTAGGCTCCGGCGACACCATGACAAAAAAATTTGACCAAATTATTAGGTAATCTGACTCGAAAATGGGAAAACTCAGAAGGGCCAAGCCGATAGCAACGGAAATCACCGAAAATAGCACAGCAAATTCTGCTGATGATTAATCATTGCAAATTAGCGTGGGCGCGGAATGATAAACCGTTGACACTGTCATTTGCAAGAAGGCGATACTATGCTCATTTCCACGATGTTAAAAATTGATTATCAGTGAGTGTCAATATCTAATAAAATTCTATTTGTAGAAGTATGTGTTCATGCATAGATAAATGACAGGTACATGCAAGCCGGCACTTCTACCATAATCATTGTGTAACAACAGACCGACAACAAGTGTGATACGTATCTATCATAATTCAAAGGAAAATTAACATTGGTTTGGACTATCGCACGTATTGCACGATAGAAGGGCCGAGTGTTTTTTTGTGCATAACGGAATAGGATGCAACTCACTTTGATAGACTTCAGCGTTATATATTGGGTGTGGATATCACAGGTAATCAATTCCCAATTACGGGTTCATTGCGTGAACGAAGAAACGATAATTGCATAAACTATTCACGCGCAAAATAGTTAGGTCTCAACGCATGTACTGTTTTTATTCCCAAACGTGTTGTGATATAGGTTTGACATTGTCATCCTCAAAATTTGGT